>WEIT01013879.1:921-25094 GCA_013389985.1 Dryoscopus gambensis | reverse complement strand
AAGGAGCTTCTGGTACTTGGTAAAGCGTCGTTGAATCCTGAGGGCAGTCTCAATCCATGGATGGTGGTGAGAGCACCAGACATGGAAGGACACTATGGTTTGCAAGAGAGACTCCTCTCTTCTTAAATGGACTGAGAATTGATTATTTGAGTATTGTTAGCCGATCAGGAAATCCAAGGTTTTGTTTGATTGTTGGGAAGGGTGGAAGTTGGGAGGAGGAAGAATGTTTCAGAAAGTTTTCATTCTGTTCCCTGTGTGTTTCTTTCCTCTAGTGTAAATTAATAAAATTTTTTTTCCCCTATTTCTAAGTCTGAGCCTGCTTTGCTCTGTTCCTGATCACATCTCACAACCATTGTTAGTAAAAAATATATTTTCATGGGGCACTGGCATTGTGTCCAGTGTCTAACCATGACATCAGTGTACAGCATTTCAGGTCTCACTTCAGACTTCTTACCTCCACAGAGGAACATAGCTGGAAACAGAGAACAAAATGCAGACCCAACACACTTCCTTTAGCAGTATCATTCTCCGTGGACATATGAAAACAGGAACTTTAATAAATACATATTGAAAAGTGTGTCCAGACCTTGTGTGTAGATGTTGGTAGATGAAATATCTTAATAATTCCAAAGCATTGCCTCAACATCAGGGGAAACCATGTATTTTGAAGTTTCCCTCACCTTCATCAGATCCCCTGAAAAAACCCCCAACAATCTGAGGAACTAAGAATATGTGATCCAGGGACAGGATATTTATTTCCATGGGATACTCTGGGAGAACAAGCATGTGAACCTAAGTGATCTATAGCTGAGGTACCCACCCACCCACTAGACTATTTAGTCACTCTTTCTATAATTCTCTGTGCGTAAGTGTAGGTCAATTACTGTAAATGGAACAACTCTGGTAGGAAAGATGAAGAGATCTACCTCAGATCTATCGTAGAGATCTATCTTTCTGTATAAGAAAGGCACATACAAACCAAACACAAAAACCTGACACTTTCTTATATTTCCTGGTATAGTGGGAAACAGAAAGGTAAAACAACTCCAGCACATAAAGTGCCACTGAATCAGGTAACTTCTTATCTGGAAAGATGTGTATACATTTTGGACTGCTTCATCCATGGAGCACTTATGGGTAAGATCCAGCTCCAAGCAATGCTCCAGTGGCTCCCGTGGGTCTGCCTTGAGACAGGAAGAGAAAGGTCACAGCAGATGGGCATTGCTGAGAGGGCAGTCACAAGATAGGCAGTGGGATAGTCACCACTGAAGCAACTGTGAATAAGAAATGGCAAGAGAAGGACCAGAGGGCAAAATCAGGACTGCTTTTGTAAATGAATGGGGTGAAACATGGGAACTTTGGAACAAATCTAAGGCTAACCCCTAAGAGAATCCTTTTTCATTTCAACTTCCCTGATTTTTCAAGAGATGAAGGACTTATTATTACACATACCAGGGCAAGACCTATCAAATCTAGGTTGCTTCCTGTTACCATGGCTATTACAAATGTTGATTGTGTTTACTCCCCCGATCATGAGCAGCATTAAAATTTTCCATCTCCTTATGGTGTTTATTTTATATTACATGAGCAATGTGAGAAAGCATTTTTCAGCAAAAGAACAGCATGGATGCTTAGGCTGAAAGAAAACCTCTCATACATTGGGCAATTTTATAGTACTGTGAATGAAACTTAGAAACTTCTAATATTGCAGAAAAAACTGTGCAAGTTTTTTGTCCACCATGTTTGTGATTTCTAGGGGGATGCATAACCCACAAAGTGTTTGGCCAGCAACTTAATTGGATCAGTTGGAACTCATTCCAAATTTTATTTTCTCTAATGATGAGCCAGATTAGAACTGGTGCTTCAGATGAGAGAGAATGTATTGGCTTTCTTAGCTTTTGGGGAAAATGGGGAGGCAGAATATGAGTGTAAGTTTGGGGGCTTGCATTTTCTTGTTACAACTTAAGCCATAACTGCTTTCAGGTTTTTACATCAGTCTTAGAGAACAAGAATTTCATTAGCTTTGTTTATGCAGGGTGATATGTTGCACATTTTTGTTTATATCCCTTGCTATGTTGTCCTTGATTTTTTTAAATAATTATTATTCTGAGACCAAATAACATGTATCAAACCTATCATTTCCAAAAAGGTGACATAAAATTATGAGGTTCAATAAACTTGATGTGTGATGTGTCATTCCAGTTGTTTATTGAGAAGAAATATGGTATTAAATTCATGTCTCAGTCTCTTTAAACATATGTTGAAAAATCTGCATTTGGGGAGAAGGAAAGATAGACAGGTCAGTATTCTACTGTCATTTGCTGGGATCCCAAAAATGCCATTCTTGTGCAAATGCCATACACTCTGCCTGACCACATGGAATACAGACTCATCTTCTTATTTTTAGTTTGTGTCTGATGAAGTGTTTCTGTCTGATGTTTGTGTCTGATCAAATAAAAATGGATTGTGATTTTTTTAAAATGAACTATGGGATTTAAAAATTAGTGGTAGGCATATGAGAAGTCACTGATTTTCCTTGATACAAGCTTACTGACTGCACTGTTTAAGACCACTGCATGGTTTTGTAAATAGTCTCTCTCCATCTTTCTTGTAGGCTCCCTTCCGGTAAGAAAAGGCCCAGTTAGGTCACTCTGAAGCCTTCTCTTTTCCAGGCTGAACAATCCCAATTTTCTCAGCCTTTTCCTCACAGGAGAAGTGCTCCATCTCTAATCAATCATTTTGGTGGCCCTCTGGGCCTCCTCCTCTGGACTTGCTCCAACAGTTCCATCTCCTTCCTGTGCTGGGACCCCAGAGCTGGATGCAGTGTTCCAGGTGGGGTCTCACCAGAGCAGAGCAGAGGGGCAGAATCCCCTCCCTGGCCCTGCTGCCCACGCTGCTTTGGATGCAGCCCAGGACACGTTTGGCTTTCTGGGCTGTGAGTGCCCATGGCCGGGTCATGTCCAGCCTCTCACCCACCAGCACCCCCAAGTCCTTCTCCCCAGGGCTGCTCTTGATCTGCTCATGCCCCGGACTGTGTTGACCACATGATAGTCCCATCTACTTCCTGTCTTATTTTCCTTTTTTTTTTACAGCGTACCAGGAGATAAAAATGCTATTAGGATCAGGCACTCAAGACACAGCTCAGCTGTGGTAGCGGAAAGTTTCTCTGTGTATCATGGTCTTCACTGATTTCACAGATTCACAGAAAGTGATTCCTGATGTGAATGATTTCAGTCAAGGAAAAAAGCCATCCTAAACTGTCTCTGTGCTTAGGAAACATGTCTCACAATTCAAAACCATATATATGAGTTTCAAAGTCTGTGCAGTTTCAGGGAAGATTAGAAAGTGGAAAGCTCTATTTGGACATGCAGCATTGCATGGGACAAAGAAAGACAGTTAAAAATCAGACTTGCAAACCTTCATGCATATGCTATATAAACCTGGATTACTTAATGGGTTTCCTACTGTTTCGCCTGAGATCAGTACAACATAAGACTTAAGAGCATTCATCCAATACACCATCCTTCTGCTTATATTCTTTACCAAAACATGTATCTATGCGCCTAAGAAAATAACCTAGCTCTTAAGGTAGTGGACACTCACAGGTTACATTTAGTCAGATGGAAATATTTTTGTTATCATGAAGTATAAAAAGACAAGTTACACAGCTGGATAACTTTAGGCATATTTTTTTGGTCTTGGCAAAATACTGGATTATATTGCATATTGCTTTCTTAAGGCTACTAAAGTAATGATTGACAATATCTTTTGGGTCTTTAAGATCCTTTCTGTACTGTTTTATAGAGTTCTCATTCTTCAGTACAATTTATAACTCCTGCAGAAGGTACAAGTTATAATCAATTACCCTGCTGTTACTATTGCTTCAAGTTTGAAATTCCGCATTGTATTTCACAATCTTTTAATTAGGCCCCTCCTAAAACCACTAATTCAGATAGTACTGGTAGCAGATTAATGTTGATTTTTTTTTTAAGACTACCGTAGTTGAGAATCAAGAATTATTTGATTCAAAGATTTGAAGTAAAGTGAGCTCATGAATGATGAAGGATTAACCAACTAATTTCAGCTTCTAGTTGAAATTCAAGCACTGAGCAGCATATTTATTTCTGTACAATTCTATACTTTTTCCAAAGTTGTCCCCAGAAAAATGTGACTTTTTTAACATGCAAACACCTGGAAACAATGCATTCTTATTTTTAGACTGAGAAACTGCAAGATGCATATTAAGGAGCATTTCTTTGGAAACTAGTAGGATACAATTGTGATAATAAAATATATTTTCTTTGAAAAGTCAGTTAACTGGCTTTTAATATAAACTCCTCAGTTTATATGCCAGACAATAAGATGAAACAAACTGAAGACAAAACAGCAATATCTTTGAGAGAACTATTACACTGGTGCGTAAGACCTAACATTAGGAAAATATTCTTCTGCAAGTATTTATTAATCTAACAGAAAATATTTAATTGTCCTCAAAAAAAAAAAAAAGTTGAAGACAGAAAACTGAAAGAAGAAATTTTCAGTGCTGCATTAAGTGTAAATCTGTGCTGCCTCCATAAGGCTTATCATACATATTATTTTGGAAAGCTGCAATAATTTTTATTCTCATAGAATAAGAAATAACATTTTTGTTATTGACATTCTGCAATGTACTTTTTAGCATAAGAAATATGTTATTGTTAAATGTGCAGCCAGTGTAACAAGTATTAAGAGACAGTACAACAAAACAGAAAATGACAAATTAAAGGTTACTGTGTATGGTATTTCAAAGGGTAAAAATCTTCATTCATTCCTCAAACAGCATCATTGTTAGTTTACTTTCAGAGTGAGGCTTTCATACAATTTAAAATTAAAGACTACATGCTGTTAAGCATGTCAAAAAATGTACCATTTAATGGTGCTAACCCTGCAATTCACTTGGTGAAATGCTGGAAAAACTAGGTTTTATCACCTACTGCCATGGGAAAATGACTGAAGAGCAGAGCAAAATTCTTCAAGTTCTAAAGTAAATTTGAAATAACAGGGAATTTGCAGGTTTTGTTAGTGTCTTTTCAAAGCCACATCACGATCTTTTGAGTTTTGGTTTGAGTCTCTCAGTGTGTCAGTAACTGTAGGATCATATATGACAACAATTTTTAAAGTTTCACCAGACATAAGCCTTTTAAGTTTTGTTTAATGGAATTTGGGAATTTGAAAGTAATGTGACTTTCTCATTTTTCTAGTATGTGGGCAGTATTTGGATATTAGTATAGGTAAGTGTGTATGTATTCCATTAGTGGTCAAACTCTTTGCAAGCTCTGTCCTTGGCACAATCTATGAACCCATGCTAAGAACTTGGCTTGTCCAGAACAGGGTGTTGTAAAAAGGGGAATAACTGTCAGGGAGTGATTGCCAGTCATGAAAAATGGGAATAACTGAGTGATTGCCAGTAATGAAAGGCAGATGCTTGGCTGACAAATGCGTGCCATCGGTCACTATGGCCTTTTCTCACTTTCCCACCTCAAAGAAGCTGAGCTTCTGGACACCTCATGGGCACTTAAACTGCTCCTTCTGTCACTTTGTGTCTTCTACCCCCTTACACCTCATGACTTGCTTGAAGGTCTTGACCTGTCATTTGAGGATTGTAGCTCTACAGAAACAACTGAAGAATCACTGTGATGATTAAATCCACAGTATCTGAAATGCTTGTTTCTTTCAGTGAACTATACAAATTTTAAAACATTCACATACACACACACACACACACACAAAAATATTTCAGGCAGATCTAGTAGTATTATATCACTTATTACTTCTCACTACAACATATCTTACAACTCTGACAAGCAAAAACATCGTAACTTCAGTTTTACAAGTCTTATGTCTCTCCACTGATGCAGGCTATTTTGTTTTGTCCAGGGTTCAAAATTCTGCAAAATTCTGGCAAACATTCTTTTTAGGAAGCTTAGGTTTGGAATATAACTGGAAGTTTTGTGAAGAGTCCTACTGTTGGGTGACAACAACCCCATGCAACACTACAGGCTTGGGGCAGAGTGCCTGGAGAGATGCTTGGTGGGAAAGAACCTGCAAGTGCTGGTTGACATGTTGAACATGAGCCAGTTGTGCCCAGGCGGCCAAGAAAGCCAATGTCATCCTGGCCTCTATCAGCAATAGCGTGGCCAGCAGGAGCAGGGCAGGGATTATTCCCCTGTACTTGGCACTGGTGAGGCTGCAGCAGTGTTTGAATCCTTTGTACAGTTCATGAAGGACGTTGAGGGGCTGGAGCGTGTCTAGAGAAGGGAAACGGGAGCTGGTGAAAGGTCTGGAGCACAAGTCATATGAGGAGCAGCTGAGGGAGCTGAGGTTGTTTAGTTGGGAGAAAAGGAGGCTCAAGGGTGATTTTATTACTCCCTACAACTGCCTGAACGGAGGTTGTAGCCAGGTCAGGGTCAGCCTCCTGTCCCAGGTGACAAATGATAAGACACAGGGAAATGGCCTCAAGATGTGCCAGGGGAGGTTTTGACTGGATAGCAGGGAAAATTTCTTCACCGTAAGGCTTATAAAACATTGGAACTGGCTGACGAGAGAAGTGGTTGAGTCACCATCCCTGGAGGTATTTAAATGATGCGTAGATGTAGCACTTAGGCACATGGTTTAGGGGTGGACTTGGCACAGTTAGGTTTACAATTGGACTCAATGATCTTAAGGGTCTTTTCCAGCATAAATGATTCTATGATTTAAGTTTTATCTAATGGACCTGTGTTCTTAATCTCTCACAGCATTTTGAGTTGTGAAGGAGAAAGGCACCTCAAGGTAGATCTGTTTCTGCAGGTTCAGTATTTACTTGACACTAAAAGCCACAGGAGTGGCTTCCTTTAGGGTTTGTCCAAACAGGCTGACAAAATGTCACAGCATTTCTCTATTAGTTCAAGCATGAAGGTCTGCACGGAGAATTTTCTTACTAGCTCAATAGATGATGTTATGGTTTTGTGCAATGGTATTTCTGGTTTCTGATTTCTTTTTGTCATCATGAGATGTGTAATGTTGATACTGTGTGCTGAAAGAAGCAAAGATCTTGAGAAGAAAAAAACAGGCAAACATGAATTTACAGACTACATCGAAGAATGTGCTCAACAGTGATGAATTAATCCCATTTATTTTCTGACTTTGCAGCTAGGGTGGGGCGGGAAAATATTTACCTCCACCTCAGTTTCTGAAGGCTGTAATAGGTAGATTTACAATGGTTTGGGGGCCTGGGGGTGGGGATGTTAACAATTTTCTTGAATCTTTTTCCTTTATGTAGTTTCCCCAAAGATTCAAAATCAAACACATGAACAATCTGAGAGCTGCTCTTAGCCCAAATAAACTTTCATTTTGCTTTTCCTTTCTTTACAACATATTGGCTTGCAGGAAACTAGCAAGACAACATGAGTTGAAATAGAATATCAGACTTCCACTTCTGCTTTCCTGTCTCATGTTAGCAATGACCACAGTGTCTTTTATAACACAATTATGGGGAACATATTTGAGGATTTCTGTTCTTTTCTCAGCAGACAAAAACCACCTTTCTTAAAAGTCTTGTTGCAGAAACCAAAAACTGTGTGGGAATACTGACTGACCAATTTTCTCATCATGTAACACATATTCAAGATTCTGCTAAGACCTGTTGGTGTAATAATGTATGACATAGCCACATATGCACGTGTAACAAAGCTGTCAGAGATGGGGGTTGATTGAGTTTATTAGATTCTAGTTTGAAAACTGAACACTTCTGAACAATTCAGCGTTTAATAAATNTTTTTATTTTTCAGAATTTACATACTAAAGAAAAACATTTAGGCTTAACCAGCTTACAAGCAAGCCACTGCTGCCCCCCGGTGTCCATCAGGCTCATGAGCTGGTCTGCAACCACGGGATCCTTAACGACAGGCAGGGATTTAACATGTAATCTGGTAGTGAGATAACTCGACTATGTGGCTTCACTCTTACTCCACATCACAAAAACCAGCAGGGCTTTCGCACTCAGTTAATTCCCCAGGATGAATATTCGTTATTTAACCTGGTCCCTCAATTCCTTTTAAAGGTCGTCTGAATTGATTACCTCTTCCAGTCTTCCCAATTAAAAAGCAGCTATAACAGTGTCTTCAAATACAGCTGAGATACAAAACCTCAATTAGCTTTCGTAATGAACCTCAAAGGGTTGTTTTGTTCCATTGTTTGGATTATTCTGAGCAAAGGACTGGCTTACACAGATGCTAAAATTCAGACTCACTTTTAGTTCCTTATAATCCATTACTCATTTTATTTCTTTATATGTAAATTCTGAAAAATAAAAAAATTCAGAATTTAATTTAAAAGTGCTAAACATCTGGGGAAGATATGTTGAATTTCATATATGTAAGGCAGAAATTGAATGTCAGCTTTATAAAAAAACTCTAAAGTCAATGGAGGCTTCACTGGTGTCTTTGTAATGGACTTTGCCCTAAAGACCAAATTTTTTCTGCATAGCACACAACAAGGAAAGACAATTGTTTAGAGATCTTATAGGACTTACAGCAATCTTAAGATGCACCTTCACCCAAAACTTATTCAGTAGGACACAGCTTACATCGTGATGGCTAAAATCTTCAAACTCATAGTAGGTCAGAAATTCCTATCTCTCATTAGAAACAAAAAATAGGCACAAATCAAAATTTTATAATAAGTAGCCTGACTTTAAAAATCCTAAGATTTGTCATAGAAATAAAATTCCCTCTGAGGTGGATAATAAGCTAATCCATCTAGGCAAGCTTTCTAAATGTTTAGCCTGTTTAGAAAATAGTAGCAACAACTCCCAGCGTAGTATTTTCTTATTAAAAATAAGTGTTCCTAGCATTTGCAAGTTTAATTTCTTATGCAGGTCATCCTAGACATGAAATAAGCAAATAAGTGTGCAGGTAAAGAAAAGTCCTTTTCTTTCTCTCTTGCAAGAATTTATGACAAGAACTGTATTTGAGAAATAGGAAATATGACATTAAGAGGTCTTTACTGTTTAATGGGAAGCTCTAGACTCCTTGAAAAATAAAGTTCACTGGAACTCCTTGAGGCTGGAAAAGCAAACAGTTTTGGTGCTGCAAAAATTATCTTGGTTGGGGATATTTTTAAATGAAGTGTTTTCTAGTACAAGTAAAATGACCTTATGTAAGGTGCACAAAGATAATTTGAAGTGTGGATACCGCTCTTTCTTTGCATGCAGAATCAAAGGAGTTTAGTCATGAAGATATTTTCATAATCATCTGTCATCCTTTGTCCTTTGCTTCCATTTTAAGTTAAATGTACTTTTAACAGCTGACAGAATCATAGGTACAACAAATTTTAGAATGATGCAGCACTATTGAGAGTATACAAAAACTTTTCTTTCCCATCTCCCTTTAAAATTCAGTTAAATTCAGGATCTAATTAATAGGCATGAATGTACTTATACTATCATGGTTAATAGAAGAAGCAAACATGATTGTTAAGAACAGGAATAATTACACTTTATTTATAAATGGCAGATAATAGTTTTATGTCATATTTACCTCTGTCAGAAACAGAACAGTCCTTGCAGCACCCCACTTACACCAGGATAGAATTTCAACACTTTGCACTTGCATTACTGAGGTAATTTGAATTCATTTGGAATTTAAGAACATTGTGGCATGAGTTGTTCATGACTATGATTCCAGCTGTCTAATCAAAACACTAATTAGCTATCCTGTGTTCTGCAGTTTATCAGAGCTGTAATTGTCATGGAAAAGTATTTCTCATGTCTCCACCTTTACCATAAAAAGCTTTTCAGCAAAAATTGTAAGGTCTGGGTTGCGAAAGAAGTACACAAAGAACAGGTTGTCCTACAGAGTGCATTCTGACCTTGGCTGCAGATTTACATTTCCATTATGAAGTACAATTCACTACAAATAAAACACAGCTGGCATGTAGATTTAAACCCTCTCACCTTGATTAAATAGGCTTCGAAGAAAGGAGCTGTGCAGGGTTGCAGTGCATGGCATCCTACTCTGAAAGTACTGGTGAATGTACATCAGAGCTTTTCCAGGGCTGTTGCTGGTGTATCGGGATCAGGCAAGTGTGACAGCTGTGTGCACACTTTTACCTACTGTCCACGAGAGAGTGGAGTTAGTGAACCTGCCACGCTATAGACTGCAATACTAAGGGATGACCACTGTCTTCTCCTTCTGTGTTTAGGTGTTACCCAGCATCAGGTGGTCTTGGTTTAGAAAAAATGATCATAGGTGATAACCCACAATACAAAGAATTATCATACTATCATTTTGATGGTACCATAATGGATTCTCCCAGTTCCATTATGGAGGCAAAAAGGTACACTTCTGACTAATAGATTTGTTATAAAAACAGATAGGGGACAGCTTCCAGTAATTTAATAAATTGTGTTATAAAATTAGAACCTTAGGTTATGAATAAAAGGTCCTGCATGGTGCTATTATTTTCTTACCTCAGACTTGAAAATTTCTTTTGAAGTCTTACACATGCTAAATAGATGTTCAAATAGATGAGTGGTCTGCCTATTTTATAGAGTGTGTTTTCTTCTGGGTTTTTTAATGTTTTGTGGCAATTGATGTTATTTCATTCAGATGATTCAAAGGAGTATGCCTTCATACACATACTTCATACAAAGGAGTATGCCTTCATGTTTGATTCAAGGAAGAATCTCACGACCTCTTTTAATCCAAATCAGAGCATGAATCACAATACTTTCTACCCTCAAAGCATAACCATTTTGTACATCTGGAGATTTATTCTGCACAGATGCAGAAATGTGGATTCAAGAAACTCCACGGTAATAAGAATTAGTATTTCAGTGATAATTGAACAAACTGGAAATATGAAAATAAGATTTAGAACCTCTTCAGAAAAGGGAAAAAAACTCCTAGTAACAACACTATAAACAGAATATATTTTCTGCTGTATTATTATCAACTGCATCTAATGCTACTCTGAGTTCCTTGCATTTAATAATAATGTTAATTCAATTAATTCTAGAAACATTCTTGGATTCAGCAGTTACTTCATTCTTTTAAGGTAATGCTTTTACTACAGTGTGATGAATTATGTTTGGGGGCTTCTCTGATGAAAATACATACGATACTGATATGTATATATTGAATTTGAGTACTTTTCAGTATCACAAATTATTCCCTTCATAAGATATTTAATGTCCTTACATTTTTATCAGGTTAAAGAAGAAGTTTCTTGAAAACTCCTAATTATAGAATCATTAAGGCTGGAAAAGACCTCCAAGATTGTCCTTTGAGTTCAACCTTTGACCCAACATCCAACAACACCTTGTCAACTAAATCACAGCACTAAGTGCCATGTCCAGTCATTTTCTTGAATAGCTCGGCCCAATCCTCTGGTTGTCCTGTGTGTTCTGCCTGATGGCACTCAAGGTGATCTATTACACGATCTTCCCCAGCACTGAGGTCAGGCTGACAGGTCTGCAGTTCCCCAGATCCTCCTTTCAACCCTTCCTGTAGATGGAGATCACACTGGCCAGCCTCCAGTTGTCTGGGGCCTCCCTGGTTAACAAGGACTGACGATAAATGATGGAGAGAGGCTTGTTGAGTTCTTCCTCCAGTCCCTCAGTACGCCTGGGTGAATCCCATCCAGTCCCACACACTTGTGATTGTCCAAGTGGCACAGCAGGTCATTAACAACTTCCTCCTGGATTGCAGGGGGTCCTGATCCCCATCCCTGTCTACCAGGGCTGGCTGCCCTGAGGATAACTGGGCTTTCTGTTAATAACTCAGGCAGAGGTGGCATCAAGCAACCCAGCCTTTTCCTCTTCCTTGGTGACAATGTTCCCTCTCTTCCCCCAGTAAAAGATGGAGATTTTCCTTGGCCATCTTTTTGCTGTTAATATATTTATAATGGCACATTTTATTATCTTTCACAGCACTGGCCAGAATGAACTCTAGCTGAGCTTTTGCCTAACTAATATTCTCTATATATGACCTATTGACATCTGTGTACTCTTCTTGAGTTGCCTGCCCCTTCTTCCAAAGGTGGTAAATTCTCCTTTTTATCTGAGTTGCAGCAAAAGCTCCCTGTTCAGTCAGGCCATCTTTTAGCAAATAGGGAGCGCTTGCTCCTGCACCTTTAAGATTTCCTTCTTAAAGCATGTCCAGACTGCCGGGAACCCCTTGTTACTAAGTGCTGTTTCCCAAGTGACTGTCTGAACCCGTGTCCTGAACAGGCCAAAGTGTGCCCCCAGTACACTCAAGGTAGAGCTTTTGTTGACACCCTTCCTTATTTCATCAAGAATTGAAAACGATCATCTGTTCCCAGGACAGCCTCCAACTACCACACAGCCCTTCTCTGTTTGTAAACAGCAGGTCTGGCAGGGCATGCCCTGGTAGGCTCCCTTACCAGCTGTGTCAGGAAGTTACCTTCCACAGTCTCCAGGAACCTCCTAGACTGCCTCCTCTCCACTGTGCTGTGTTTCCAGCAGACATTTGGCAAGTTAAAATTTCCCACAAGAACAAGGGCTAGAGGTCATGAAACATCCACTGATAGAATATTTCACTTCATCCTGGTCGGGTGGTCTGTGACAGATTCCCAGCAGGATCTCTGCCTTGTTGGCCATCCCTCTGATTGTCACCACAGGCACTCAGCCTTATCCCCACTGTTCCTGAGCTCCTCCCCAGCACACAGAGCCACCCCATCACCTCTCCTTCCTCACCGGTCCCTTCTGAAGAGCTTGTAGCCATCCACTGCAGCACTCCAGTCATCCCACCGCATTTCCATAATGATAATTATGTCACAGCTTCCTGCTGCTAATGGCTTCCACTGTTTGTTACCCATGCTGCGTGCATTGGTGCAGATGCACTTCAGCTGGGCTGTCAATTTCACCCCCAACACCAGCATTCCTCCATGCAGGCTCATCTCGAATGAGCCTGGTCTTATTCCTTTTCCCCTTCAAACCTAGTTTAAAGCACTCTTAAGCAGCCCTGCTAAATCAGCAACCCCAGAGATGCAGAAGAATTTTGCAGGCAACACTACAGTGTGCTATTCTCCCATGAAATACTTATCCTCTGTGGATTATTACCGAAATATTCTTTTTTTCCCCTCTTTTCCTGCTCCTGCCCTGGCTTTCATTTCAAGCGGTTCATCTGGAAATTAGTCATTTTTGCTGAGATGTTGACATTTTTATAGTGAAACAAGCTTGCGCTGACAAAAGAAATTGTCTGTTGCCTTTTTGAGTGTCTGTCGAAGGGTCATAGCAGAATCTCAATGTGTTCCTTGCAGTTCAGACAGCCTGTCTTAATCTTTCTCAGAAGGCAAGAGTCTAAGAAAGAAGCAGAGGAAGATCATTCTCTATTTTTCATCAATCCCTAGACTGGAGACAGTACTATTTCTTATTTATGGTTATCTTTCTCTTGATAGCTGCATTTCAAAAAATTGAGATTTGTTGGGGAGAAGGGAGAATTTTAAACACAGTTTTCAGACAGGGAGGGAAGTAATGGAAATTACATACTTATTCTAAGCCATTTTCCCTCAGGTGATGTGGCAGCAATGCAAAGTCAAAGGAGAAACACACATTGCAAGGACACATCATTACGTTCACAGTACACCGTGACAAGGTAACAATTGATTTCACCTCTCTGTTCAAAATGATTTTCCTTATGGTGCATAAAATAACACATTAGCAATCCATTTGCAGAGTTCTAACCCAGACAGCATCAGTGAGGGTGTCTATACAGTCTTCCATTCGGTGGCTTGCTGAACAGCAGTGTATTTAAGCAGCCTGAGTGGGGGAGCAAAAGGCACCACGTCCTGCACGCTGAGCCTGACTCCAACACCCCTGAGCTATACTGAAGCCCTAGGAACAACTCCTAGGCCTGGATTTCCAAAAGGGCTTTCCAAACTTCGTCACTCATAGAAATTCAAGAGAATCATGACTGAGCAGAATTAATTTTTAGTGACTCTTTGACTTTTAAAAATTATCAGTAAAGTGAGCCATTGTCCACATAAATAAATAACCGCAGTTGGAAGTCTTATTGATGTCTTTAAGCAGAATTCTCTGTATTTTAATTAGAATTCTCTGTAATTTTAGCCTCTGAGTCTTTAAGCAGAATTCACTGTCTCTGTCCCTTCTTTTGATCTCTGTTGCAGATGGAACCAGATGGTATCATTCTCACCTTTAACCTCTCTGTTGAATGTAAAAAGATGCTATCAGGTGTATTAAGCAGATGTTGCTCAATGTTTACGGAAAGCTTTTGTATTTTATGACCTGTTGTGCAATTGTCTAAAAAGATGTGGTGCTGACTTACAGATCACATCTTCCTTGGCAATCAACCTGGAGTTCTGTGCATACTGAACTGAATGTTGCTCAAAACTGAGCAGGGCGCACCTCCCCAAACCAGAGACCACCAGAGGCCCCCTAAGAGGCCCACAGAGGTGCAGTAACTCATACTTCATAAAGTGGCACAAGCGAAACAATTATGCAATCTGTAACTATGTACTAGATAGGTGGGTTTATGTAGATTTCAATGTATAAATTCTCTTGCTTTTTTATTCCTTGACATGCATGATCTATGGAAAACTTCCACCTTGCACTCCGCACGGAATAAACAATATCTCCTTTCTAAGACACTTTGTATTTAGGAAGTTCCTAAAATCAGCAACATTATAGGACATTCAGAAGAGATAACAGAAGAACTTAAGACTGTTTTCATCCATATTATAGGATATTTCCAGCACGAAGGTGAGGGCGACAAGCAACAAAACAGGGCTATTTCTTGAATTTCACTACTTTTCAGGGCTGTATAAGTGAGAGATTAATTTCCAAGAGTGCAGTGTTGCAAGCATTAAATTCTCATCAAAAGAAAAGGAGCCATGATTTGCTCATTTGTTCATTTTGTGATCTCGTCTTTTTCCACACCTCCAGAGGTGTTTCTGAGAGTGCTGACTGGCAGGTGTGTTCCTTTGAAAATCCAGGCATGCCGTTGTCATCAGGTAATCCATATGCCAAAATGGAATAATTTTTTTAGCTTCAGTTCCAAATGCCCCTCACTTCCCAAGAGCTAGGGGTTTCTTCTTCTTTCACTAGGACATGAGAAATATGGGAAACATCTAGGATGTCTAAGGACATATTAAAATTGACTTGGGATATTATATTGGGATATTAGTACCCAAGGAATTCTCTATTCAATGAGATCTACTTAGAGAGTTCTTACTAAATTTCATCACTTACCTTATGTCCTTAATTAGAGGTAATAACTGATGAGTTCCTTCATTCTTTCACCCACTTTTTTTCTTTTTTCCTCCATAAGTGAAAGGTATATTTTTATGATGCTATAAGTACTTGTTTCTATTAGACTTTACATAAGATACTGATCTGTGTAAAGGGATGAGGCAGCTCGCAGTGTAGGTGGTAGAAACCATGCTGCGTCTTCCCCGAGCGCCCCACGTGAGGTCTAGCGCTCCCAGAGCAGCCGATCTCCCATTGGGGGCTCCCTGGAGGGGACACGAGGCCACCGCACAAGCACTCCAACCACCTGTGCGCTGCAGGCACACACACCCACGAGCAGTGGAAGTCCAAAAGCGTCAGGCAAGGAGACAGAAGGGGCCTTCCATATGGGTTTCCAAGGATTTATTCCAGGAAGGGTCCAGGGACGAAAGACACAACACACAGAGGGTCCAGGGGTTTAATAGGAGGTATCACAACCAATCAGGAAAGGGCTAGGGGGTGGAGAGGGAGCAGAATGACAGCTTACAAACCACTGGGGGGGAGAGGGGAGGGAGAAGGGGATGGGGACCAATGGGGTGTCAAACAACGAAGAATATTCTAGAAAACATACATATTAAAAAGGGAACATATGTATTCAGGGAGAAGGGGTGGAGGGCCAACGAGCCAACCAAACATCGATAATCTACATAAGGCTGCACGGGCTTGAGGGCGCTTGCTGTGAACTAGGAGGAGATGTTGAACCTCAGAGCCAGCCCACCAGATATCAACAGCTGCTCAGGGGCCCTGCGGTTCCCCAATTACTCTGGTGGCAGCCACAGCCGCTGCAACACAGGGACATGCCTATTTGATATCCTGTCTGTTTGGAGGAATATATGGGTCCAAAGATTCAATTAAGTATCAGGGAATTATATAAGAAATCTGAATCTAGATGAGTAAATTTTCAGTGATGGATTAGTCAGAAAGCATGGTTTTTAGTTACTGGATAGAATTACACACCCCTCAGAAGTATCCTAGATAAACATTCACTCAGGCAACAAAACAAGGTTGTACTCCTCTCTGCATCTGCTTGGAACTATATCAAAGAACATCCAAACAACGCTAGCAATTTGTGATCCTTCATTTAGGAGATAGTTTCAAATCTAAACTTTAGAAATAACCAGTCTTTTGATTTAGTAGCATTATCACTACTTCTGAAAATTTGCAGTCAGGTTCCAAACATTCAGTCTTTTACATCTACAGACAGAAACTGAGCATTTGGAAGGGTCTGCAATGCACGGGCTGTGTTTGGTCTTCTCTCCAGATCCCAGCAATGTCTATTTTTAACGTCTGTCTAGTGGAAGAGATTTTTAATAATGGTATTCAAGACTACATTATCTTTTCCATACATCTCTGGCACTGTTTTTAGATTACAAAAATATTTTGCGAAGGCACTTCTACGCATTTTTCCAGTATTTAATCTTATGAGGTCTCTTCTGTACTGTTTAACTTTTAGTTCCTCTGCTTGCTTGAAGCCTTGTACTGCCCAGAGAATGCAAAATGTGATGTAGGCGCTTTCTCTTTCACAGTGCTGCCTGTGAACTCTGATCACTTTTTCTTAGCTGTCTGGCTATCACTTTCCTTGGAACTGACATCCATTTTGTTACTTAGTTGTTAGTTTAATGTTTCACTGCTCTGAACATACCAAGTACTGAAGGTGCCCCTTAATATATAAAACTACTTTTAACCTTCAAGTTGAGTACAAGAATATTTTATGACCAAATGTGACATGGGGTAGAGAGACTGGAGACACCTTCCACACCTTCATTTACACTTCCTGGACAGGATATACATTGTATCATATTTAAGAGCCCCTCTCTCTGTTCTAAGGCCGTTGCATAATTTGGTGTTGCATAATTTTTATATGGGTTTCATCCTAAAACTTTGAAGTAATATTATATCCGAAGGGTACAATGAATACAGAAGTTATCAACAAACTTTCTAACTCACATGTTTTTGTAATTAGGTACTCAACATGCTGTGATTTTATTAGGTACTCTTGACATATGCTCTCACTTTTATTCAAATTCCCTCCTTTAAATCTTTGGCAGAGCAAAAGGAGAAAGCACAATGACATAATGGATGACAGTTATACGTCCTTCCAATGGATAGCTAGTAAATTCCTAAATTAAAGCTGAACTAGTTCATCGAGATCTTTGCTTTCTCCCTGCTCTCATCTAAAACTAAATTCTGTGGCAGCATTTTTTTCCTCTTCAGAACTCATTCATTTCCTACCATTTACACTCTATAGCTAGGTGGGAAAAGGCCAACTCAGCCTCTAACTTCAGGATGTACTTCAAGCCAGAAATGGATGCCCTTACATAGAAAGTGAAGAACTCTAGATCACATCTTGAGAATATTCTTGAATCCCATTATAAAAAAATAGAACCACCATAAAGAGAAAAAAAAAAAGATCAATCAGGAGATAGAACCCAAGCTATTTCTACATATTTCCATGTGAAAGTGCAGAATACTCATAGATTGAGCTGAGCACTTGAAAACAAGTCAACATTATTTACTGATCAAAATTACATGCATGAGGATAATAAAGTTGTCCTTAATTCTTGATTAGAAAAAATTTCTCTAAGGGTCTTCTAATGCTTTCTCATTTAGTACCTTCCAGAAAAAAAAGACAGAAACAACTGCAGGTTTCAATTGCTTATCCAGGTAGAAAACTTAATGTTCCAGCTATCTGTAACAGTAAAAGAACAGCAAATACACCCTTGCCCATTTTTTTCTCTCTTCAAATCCACTGAAATGCCTGTCTTGCCACAAGACCTACTGTAGAAGACAACTAAAGCCTCAAGTTCTGCCTCCATATTTGGGACTTGATTTAAAAGAGCTGAAAGAAACACCACTGAATCTCTCAGTAAAACTTTGCAGGTCCTCCAAACAAAGGTTGTGAAGTGTGGCTTTGCCTTGCGATACTCAACCCTAAGTCAAGGGAACCCTAAGAATATCTCACTTTATCTGCAGAACAATATTTAAGTCTAGTTGTTCATAATTGTCCCCAGTCTTCTAGTGAGGGCCTGAAGAGGTTGTAAATTGAGTAGAAACAGTGGATTACTTTGAAACTGACAAGTATGAGAAGAACTACATCAAATGTTTTCAAACATTCTGTCATCTTTGCAACGTTCTGTTCAAACTACAACATTAGTTTGGAGCCCTAACAGGAGTAGATCATCACTACAAATGGAATAAACCCTCTCAAATTTAAACCAGTGTGGGCATTGACCCTGTGTTAAAGCAGTAGCACCACAGAAACTCTGCCTATGCCTAAGGTTCTGAGTGAGCCAGGGACAAATGAAGAATCCTCTACCTACTGCAGTCCATTCAGCAGTATACAAAAATGTTGCAAAGTTGGAATACTTTGCCTTCTGGTTGTCATCTGCTCTTGCTTTAAACAGCCATGTATTTTCAGTACTCCAGGCAGCCTAAAGCTTACTGACAACCCTCCTTCAATTTGGTAAACTTTGTAAAAACGTGCTTTGGCCCTGTTGTAAGTGTGTAAGGCTTAAGGGCACTGCTAAATTTAAGTTCAGTTTTTACATTTGAGAGTGTTGTGCTGAGTTCTGGCCTACAAGAGCCATGGCATGTGGTCTTACTGACTTGTTATGATTCAATTATTATTGTTATTAAGGTTCCTTAGAAATTCCTCTGCCCCAATTAAGGTGCAAACGAGACCATATGCCTAGTGACAATAATATAAATTTTATTATATAGTATATATGAGAGAAAGAGAATGAGAGAGAGAGAGAGAAAGAAGTAGAAAATAGGTGGGGGGGGGGGACAGAAAGAATGATAGGGACAGAATAAGGAAAATATCACCATCCGTGGTCCCCAGCGATGTTCTGTTGATCCTCTCCAGCTGGTCTTGGTGGTGAAGTCCCCCCAAGAAGCATAGAATTCGATGGGTATATATGCTCAGGCTAGGCAGGCATGCCCAGGCATGTCCCCCTGGGGGAGGGGGCAGTCTCTTACAGCAGTCTCTGGGTCTGTTCCATCACCTGCAGTCCTGTGGGCCCCGGCCTCTCCTGTGAATGTCCTGTGGATGCGCCCGGTGGGGGTGGGGTCCCACAGCTCGGCCAGTTTGTGTAATGGAGGATGGGTGTTTATTGTGCACCCGAGACCTCCTCCTCCCCACCTCGGCTGGGGTGAGCAGTCTGTGTACCTGGCTTCTGGGAGCTGTGCTCTCCCCCACCCCAAACTCAGCCAGGGGTGAATCTTAGCAGGGCTGCTGGGTTTAGCTCACATTCTTTTCTTTGTTTACTTGTTTGTTTCTCCACTGAGGTTGATGAAAGAATGGGTTTTCCCTTTATCTAATCTCAGTAGTTTTACTTACAGTGCAAAGTCCTTCAGAGAGGCTTCTGGAGTTGTAGTTTCTTTAAGACTTTATATCGATGTTTGAGGCATGAACTATTTCAGTCTCTGACATGACTACAGTGGTTATTCTGGGGGAGAAAATACTTCCTGCGTACAGAAAATTCAATGTAGTAAAGCAGGATTGATTTCACTTTTTAAAGTAGTAGCACAGCAATTAAACAAGACACAATTATTTTCAAATAGTCCAGTAGTTCCAGTAAAGGAAAAATAGCAAAAAATTAAATCTTCTTGTAGTTTTCTAATGAGAAAAAGCCTGTTTACCTCCAAATGCAGGAAAAGTCAAAAAAGGGCTATAAAAATACTTCTGTAATATTAATATTTTAAAATCACTAGAATTTCTTTAACATCAAGCTGTAACCACCGGAATCTCTTTGTTTTCAGATCTTCTTCTATTGCTGAGCTGTAAGTCTGTACAAATAGACTTTTGCTTCAATTAAAAGTACAGCATTAATAAATCAGTTTCTGCTCACTCCTCAAGCCATTGACTGTCACTGATCGACACAGTGCAGAATATATTTAACACAAATGTTACCATCTTTATAAACCACTCTCTCCACATTGAAATAATGCCCAGCTTGGACACAATATTAGTATTTACGTCTGTAAACACACAAAAATACACATATGTAATTAATGGCTTTGGCTCACTTGCAATGGTGGAATGATTCTAACTCTATTGTAAAGACCACTACAATATCTTAGAGAGTGACTTCTGTGTCTCATCATAGATGGTTGCATAGATCATAACAGTACATCTCCCTTTTGTGAATTACAGACATTAACCACCAACACCTCAGGAATACAGTAAATACAGTATCTACTGTACTTCTAGCCTGAAACTGCATATTAAGGAGTGAGCAATTTTCTCAGCTGTAAAGAAAAGTCATCACATTATGCCACTCCTTAGATACCATCACAGAAACATGCTCCAGCTGCCTTTGTCCTCTGCTTTTATAGGCCATTTTACTGGTGTGCACTCCACAATTCTGCTTTAGAATCAGCAATAACATTATAAAGTACATCAGCACTGTGTGAGCTGAAACTCTGAGCTCTGGGCCACTTATAACTGATCACAACTTGCCTTGAACAGGCTGCAATTCTGCTTTCTCTTGTAGCACAGCTCTGTCTCCCATTAGACTTGTACTCTTCTATCCAGAGGTAACAGAGCTTTTCCAATGATGTGACCAACTCTTCTGTTTTGGTGGCAGATCTTTTTTTTGAGGACAAGGATACCTGGACATTAGTGCCTTGTACTAAATGGTGTTTCTTATTATGGTCTTGTTATCTTTAGAGATGTATAAACCCTAATTAAGAACCCTGCAACTCACAAGAGGAAATAGCTAGATGGGACTTAAGGTATACACGATCCATTTCCTGGTAGCATCTCATCAACCCCATGTAATTTCCTGTACTTTTCATCCTGAGGTGTATTTTCATACGTCTTTCTGAAGTCAGGGATCGAGTGCAATCTCATATTTGATGAATTCTGAGACTCAGAGAGGTGTAAATCCCATCAAGGTTGTGGGTGTTTAGTATTGCAGCTGGAGAGAAGACTCTTAGCCTTCTCTATGGGCAAGCTATCAAGCTGGAGGAGTGCAGAGAGGGCAGCAACACAATGTTGGGATCAAGAGTGATTTTATTACTGTCTGTCTTCCTTTTCAAAATCGGTTTTCGAAACAAGAGCTTGAACCAAGGCACATGGAGTGTGTAAACTCAGGTAAGCTTTGTTAATCCCTCATACACAAAAGAATCTTGCTTAAAACCATCAGATATGTATAGAGCTTTTGAAGAGTAGGGTTAATTCTATCATGTCAAGTAACTATAATGTATTCAAAACAGATGGAAAAGAACTGAAAACTAGCACTTATCCAGATCAAGAGAGTAAATATTTTTCTTTGTCATAGAAGTCAATGTGAGCGCACAAATGGATCATGTGTGTTTTCTAGAGGTAAAATAGCATTG
Source organism: Dryoscopus gambensis (assembly GCA_013389985.1). Lineage (NCBI taxonomy): Eukaryota > Metazoa > Chordata > Aves > Passeriformes > Malaconotidae > Dryoscopus > Dryoscopus gambensis. The sequence goes on along the minus strand of WEIT01013879.1, from coordinate 3,466 downwards.
AAGTGAATGGAAGGATTTTGTTCAATGCAAACAGAAGGAACTACAAACTACAGGCAGAATGGTGACATAATATCTGTTATAAAAACAACTTTGTTATGCTTCATTTACACAATGTTCAACTTTCAAATGGAAACTAAGCATAACACAAATGTAAAAACTGAACTTAAACTTAGCTGTGTTCTTAGGTATTACACACTTACATAGGGCTAAAACATGTGTTTACAAAATTTACGAAATTGAAGGACTCTATTTTCTGCCCAAGAGAGCTCTCTCTATAGCAAGGTTGCTGTTCATATGTTAAGACAAATCTCTTCATGTATTAAGACAAACCAACATTTCAGTGTGTTAATGTGGCAGACTATGTGGCAGCAGCTCATTTATTTGTCCTGTCAGATGTAGCAGCCAAATTGGTGGCTTTAGTCAAAAACTTCCTCAGATATCTCAGGTGAATTCTATGTACAGGGATCATACAGCAAAACACTACTCCTCTGGATGGAATATTAAACCAGGCAGGTAAAAAAAAGAAGTTGCTGTTCTACTCTTAGGTCCTCTGAAATGTTTTTCAGGTGTTATGACATATTTAAAATCTAAACTGGCCTGATTTTTTCTTCATTTTTAAAGCAGAATAATTGTTTCTCTTAAATATTAAAGTATAGGTCTGTAATAGATACTTTTATGTATCCAGATATATTAACACAACTAATTTATATTGATATGTACAAAGTTCCATAATTTGGAAGCGTGATCAATCTTCAGGGACAGTCAGTTTTCAAATTTCCAAAGTTTTCAATACTTTAGAACTTAAAACATAATTAATAAATCTTCCTTTCCTGGCTATGGGCCCTTCTGATTCCATGTGAGTAGTTTGGTGAAATAAGCAGGGTTTGACCCAATGGTAATATCTACTGGTATTAGTACTTAAGGATACAACAATTATATAAAATAAAAATCAGAGACGCTGAATTTGGTGTAATAAGAAAGAAAATAGAATGCAAAGCTGTATGTTCAAGTTCTCAAAAAGCATTGCTAATTTGTTGAAAACAAGCAAGCTGAAGTCCTGTAGACAAGCATCTATGCTAGGCTAGTGGTTTTATTTATTTTACTCACATATAGCAAATAATATTGTTGATATGAACAGTTGGACTTCCATTCACTAAACCAGATTTCCAGATGAAATGAATGGAAATTAGCATTCATTCCCTACAGAGCCATTTTCTCTTTGTTTGAAATCTGTCCACTTGCAGGTGTATTGGTGTGGGTGTGATACAGGGAGCTCAGGCTTTAAGGGTTAATTGCTGATTGCAGGTATTGCTAAAATTTTGCACCTGCTTGCTAAACAATATATATTGCCTGTTCAACACTCCTTGCGCTTGCCAAGTAGAGGGGAAGGATGTAAGGGAGGATGCAGGACCACTGATAAAGGGAAGACGACCATGACCAAGATCCTGTTCTCAAATCCCAGGCTTGGGCCAGCTCTGGGGTTTGAACTTAGGCCAGGAACTCAGAGACTATGTGCAACAAAGCAAGGTAGAAAGTTCAACCCGAGGAAGAGCCTTTTACTTCATCCTGAGACCCCTGCCCACGACCACCAGGAGACACTGTGCAAGCACAAGAATACAGAAATTACTTCTGAACTCACTATAATATAGATCAGAGATAGGCAATGAATATGTATGGGTGTACTGTGTAATCTAATGCATATGTAACCTGTAACCAGATATATTTCAAGCCGAGTGCTGTTGAGGGTGTGCAGGCCTTTGGGGGAATGATTCCCCATGCACCTTGGCTGATTAAACATACCTACTTTACAACTTTAATTAGTTGTAGAGTCTGAATTCTGCTCATCATTCCGGCAAGCCAGCCAGGAAGGGCTCTGCCCAGCTGCAGGATCGGCTGAGGGGCAGACATCCTAGCTGCAGCCCAGGATTTTCCTGGAGGAACTCCACTTCTCGGTTCGCTCACTGCAGGGGCAGACAACAACCTGCTGGGACTGTGGACAAACAGTATGTTTCTAGAGTGCCTGTAAGTTGTACACGTGACCAGAGGGCTGCTGGTAAGCCACCAGAGATGTCTGACGCGCAGCATAGACCCTGTATGAGTAAGGTTTGGATACAGTTTGGGGCTTGTATGCTGGCTGTGGAAGCCAGCAGAGAGGGATTCGCTGACTGGTAGTGCAGATCAGGTGAATTCAGGAGGGTTTCCACTACATTCCAGCTTCTGGAAGCCAGGGCGGACCTGCTATCGCATATATAAAAGCAGGAGAAGGGTAAGTGGAGCCTTTTAAGTTCGTCTGGTGTGTGTGTGGGGCCCCTGGTTAGAGCGAGCAAGTGTATGCTTTGATGTGGTGATTGGTATTTCTTTTGTGCGTTGATTGGAACCTTGGCTAAACAAGATACATGAAAGAAGTATAGCAGCTGACCTTTTTTACTGGGAAATAAAAATTCAAGAGTGGCTAGACAAGTTGGACATATCCCTCCCCCTCAGTAGTTTTGCCTTGGCTTGACTCCAAAGGCACTCTCTTGCCCTGCTTGTAAAGCAGAGGGTA
>WEIT01013874.1:31282-41887 GCA_013389985.1 Dryoscopus gambensis | reverse complement strand
GCTGTGTTTGCGCACGGCCCCGCCGCGGGGCCGGCTGAGGGCGAGGGCGGGAAAAGGCGCCCTGAGGGTGAGGGCGGGTGGCTCTTTGATCTCCCTTCATCTTACCTCACGTTCTCCTTCAGTTTTTCCTCGGTTATCTCTCAACTCACCCACACCTCACCTCCGCCTCAGCGCCGAGGTTTTGCTGCCCCACCCCGCCCTCCGCTGCTCTGCACTATTCTGTCTTCGCGCTTTCATCCTCCGCTTGCCTCAGTTTCCCTTGAGGCAGGTGGTGTTTTCTGGGCTGACGCTGCTGGGAAGCGGCTCCTTTCTGACGGTGGGGCCGAACTCGGCCGCGTGCTGTGATCGGGGTGGGGGGCAGTTTATGGAGGGTTTGCTGAGGGGGAGCTCGGTGCCCTGCGTGATTCAGACCCGACTTCTGACTTGGGGAAGGTGTTTTCCATGGCCTTAGGCGTGGGTGCATTTGATATTTCCGAGTTGTGGGGGGAAGGCTTGTGTGGCGTCAGACTCAGGGTGATGAGGGTTCTGTTTCTCCCATACTCATTTAAATTACAGAAGAAAACAACCTAAGCCTGGGGATGTTTGAAATGTGGGGAGTTTTTCATAAGGTCCATTGAAAATCCTGTAGGTTGGGTGCCAGTTATCACTGAGGAGAATTGCCTTTGGAGGTTCATATTTCATATACAAATACAACTATAAATATTCTAATTATTGCACCGTGTAGCCTCAGGGGAGGCCTGTGCTGCTGTGAAAATCAAGACTCTGATACTGGGGATGATTAGAAGAACTGTCCTGCTCTGTTTCCTGAACGTTACAGGTTTGTTTGAGCTGGCGAATTGTGCAGGAGGTGTTTGTAAGTCCAGGGGATGTCCTGGAGGAGCTGGAGAGCTGCAGGCTGGGCTTGCTGCCCTTCTCCTCCCCCAGGTGCTAATGCAGGTGTTTCGTTGGCAGGCACAGGAGGCTCTGCAGCATGGCAACTGCTCAGAAGCAAAGGAATTCTGTGGTACGGTTTCGTTGTTCATTTCAGCACAGTAATGGGAAAAATGGGGGAGTTTTGGCTGAAATAGCGCACCCAGGTGCTCTGTGATATTTCTGCACATGAAAATAGCGGCTAATTAAGTCTTTTACTTATGAATAAAGAATATATAGGAAAAAAATACAGAAAAATAGTCTGAACTTTGTTGTCATGCGCTTGGTAGAAACCAGCTACAAGTGTTCTATAAATACGTTCTATTTATTGATATATATTTTATATGTACATGTCCTATAGCTGTATCCTATAAATATTGTAACACCAAGTGTAAGGAATGTGCTTAACTTTATAAATCACAAAAATCATACTTTTCAATTAAATTAAAATGGAGTTGTTGGACAGGATTGAAGCCTGTACAGGTCTGTTGCTGCGGGTGCAGTTTAATTGGTTTCTTTCCATGGTTTTCAGAGTGCAGTTGTATTTCCCAAGAAAATAGCCACGGAGCAGCAATCCCTGATGCTGGTGAAGAGGCTCCTGGCAGTGGCAGTGTCCTGCATCACGTACCTGAGGGGAATCTTTCCTGAAAGTGCCTATGGAACAAGATACATGGATGGTAACGGGCTGTTCCTGTGATAATTTGCAAAACCTGTTGTCATGGAGTTGTTCTTAAAGCCACTTGGCCTTTTTAATGATGGACACCGTTCCAGTGCATGCAATGGAAACTTCACTAATGCATTAATTAAATTTTGTTATTGGTGCTGCTAACTCAGCATTAAAACTATGCTCACACAGAGTAATGTTAATTTTAGTCTCTTGATGTGTACCTTTAGGGGATGAACTTTTCCTTGCACTTGTCCTAAGTAAATGTGTGTATGTTTTTTGGCTTTTTTTGAGATGTCTGTGTCAAAATTCTGCGGGAAGACAAAAACTGTCCTGGCTCTACCCAGCTGGTGAAATGGTAGGTTGATTCCAGCACGCAGGTAACACTTCCTTGGCATGTAAGTGCTCAAAGATTCCTTCCTGGTTGTTTGCAGATGCAAGGGAAAAAGTTCTCTTGCTGTGCGTGAGCAACCCACGTTTGTGTTGTTACAGTTGTGTTACCTTGAGTTTGCAGCTCAGGTCTTAGGAGAGCACAAATCTCTGTTTGCAGACTGACTGTACTTTATACTTACTGTATAAATGCTAAATATCTAATACTATGTATTTATATGCTTCACTCCTCTAGGTGCTCATGTGTACTCAAGGGTGCACAGAAATGCAAAAGTAACCAGTAGTTCCTCTCTAGCTGGTCAGGAGACTCAATGCCACCGTTTTGCATCTTATATTTAAAGGTCTTGCCCACAGATTTTGTAAGAGTGGGACTGTGAGGCTCCTTGGTCAGAGGCAGAGCTGTGCCTGCCACTGACAGCCTGCCTGCTTGGTCACTGCCACGGCTGGGTGTGACTCTGTCACCTGGGACTGCAGCTGCTGCTTCTGGTTTTCCTTCTGCCCACAGTAACTGTGAGGCCTGTTCCTGGTGCTCTCCTTGCTTTTCAGAAAACTCTGTAAGGCCTTTGCCTTAGTTACATATTCCTATATTTTGTCACCTCCATAAAGGTTCTTTCCCCGCTTTTCCCCGCGGTGTACAAGGTGTGGGAATGGTGCGTTCACCCCCTGGCAGTGCTGAGGGGCTCAGGTGTGAGGGCTGGGAGCTGATGTTAGAGGTGGAATCGGCCGTGTGCTGTCACCAAGTGAGCGTGGGGAGGGAAAAGCTTCCTTTGCTGTAACCTGGAATTTCCCCAGGGATCTCCGTGGCTGAGGAAACAGAAGGGTCAGTGCAGTTCAGCTTCCCTCACACACAGGGAGGGCAGTTCACTGCAGCCTGAGGAGGCTGAGCAGGACAGGCTCCCTGGTGTTGTGGGAAAGGGGTGTGGTGCCTGTTGGGAGCTCACAGGTGAGTGGCCTTTCTTGCCCCAGCATCACGTACACACCAAACCAAATTTTTGTTTGTTGACTGTATTTGAAAGGAACGTCAGGAAAAAAAAATTAGGGTAAGTTTTGATTCCCTGTTGAACTGTTGTTTGGGTGTGACATAAAAAGGAAGTGGCAACATCTAAATAAAGGTAATAACTCCTTTGTGGTTCAGCAGTGTTGTTGTTCAGCTGAATTACTGATTTATGATGAAATCATGGAGTGGTTTGGGTTGGAAGGGACCTTAGAGCTCATCTTCTTCCAACCCCTACCACAGACAGGGACACCTGCAACTAGACCAAGTTGCTCCCCTGATTAATGAATATATGTGTTGGAAGATGCATCAGTAAAAACAATATGTTTTTACTGATAAATGATTTACATACAGATTCTATTTTTAATTACACTTCCAAGAGGTTGGGATGATTTGGTATTAGAAAGATAGTCATTGCTTGTATCAGTGCTAATAAGGTAGAATGATGGAATAAGTGTTATTTATTGCTCTAATATGATAAGAGTAAACACAAGAGGTTCATTTTTTGGTGCTATTTGATTTAATGAGAAACAAGCGAAAATTAGTAGTAGATGGCCAATATTATTTGGTTTTTGCAGGATGTTAGGATGCTATGACGCCTTGCAGAAGAAATACGTAAGTCCTCCCGTCTCGTTTCAGTTGTATTGAAATGTTTCTTTAAGTCCATTATCTGCCAGTGTAGTTGTAGGACTGCTCAGGGAGTAGCTGAGCTAAGTCAGTCAGCTGCAGTGTGGGATGCAGAGGCATTTCTGCATAAAATTCTTGTAAACAGCAGCACTGAAAGCCGGGGATCTGTAGGTGTTTTCTTCTGCAGCTGAGTCCTCTCCTCCGCAGAAGGGGAGTGAAGAGGAAGAGGCTTTTCTTCCAACAGGCCTTAGTTGCCTGTGTTGGATTCCAGAGCTAGAGAGACAAAGCAGCTTGGGCAGCAGAAACGGGCTATGAAATATATTTAATGTTCTTTTTCTTTCTCTGTTTGTGTTCCTGACAGCTGAGACAGATTGTCCTAGCAGTGAGTATCTCTGAAAAGCAGGGACAGGTTTTTAAGGGATGTTCTTTGAGGGACGTGCAGTTCTCATTCTGATTCCTCTCTTTACTTTAAAAATACAGGTCTATACCCAGCAAGAAGATCCTCAGGTAAATCTGCCGGAATATCTCACGGGATGACTGGTGATAATGTGGGTATAGTGAAATGCAGGTACAAGCAGGAATATTTAACGTGCACATTTTGCAAAAAAGGACATGTTGAAATACCAAGTGTAAAAATCACTGGAGGCAGTGGGAATTGCCATATGTGGAATTGCATTTGAGTATCCAGTGTCAGGTTATTCTCAGGCTGGTGCCAGCAACCAAAATGTCATTGCAGAGTGAGATGTCCATAAAGATGCCTCATCCTAACTCCGCCTAACAAATTTATGGGACTTTTGTGGAAAACACAAAACCCACTGGGTGTTACCGCATCTGTTCCGTGTGTGAAACATTTTCATAGCGATTCAAACTGGAATATTTTGTGCTAAAAAACTTCAGCTGGTATTTCTAAATATTTTATCATGGCGATTCCTGGAAAAGAATAATCATTTTTATTAGCTGACAGTTATATGCATTATTAGTGTTAATTGTTAGAGGATTAGGAGCCTGTGTTCAGTACATGTAAGTGGATGGCAGCTGGGCTGTAGTTATTTTCTTTAAAGATTAATAGATTGCTAACCAGAGCTGATTAGTGTGATAATGACTGGTTTGTTTGCAGACAGTCACAGAGTGTTACCACTTCAAGTTCAAGTACACCCACAGTGGGCCGCTCCTGGATTTCGGCAGGTACAGCCCCCGTGACTGCTCACGGCCTCACAGTCCCTTTGGACACACCTGAACGGCAGAACTTTGGCTTTGATCTGTTCCGTGTTTGCTGTTTAAATTCTGGGTCTTCGGACTGATTTTATCAGCATACACTGCTAGCTTGGGCTTGCTAAAATACAGTTAATGATTTTGTTTGATTATGCTCATAATTTTAATAACCACTGAGACGATGATACTAAATGTCAGAGTTTGATACTCTGTGACCAGGATATTTGAGATATTCCATGTGTGTGGGGGTGAAGCTTAACACCAGATTCATTTATCTGAAGATACTGAATGTTATGTGGAACTCCTCATGTAGCAGAAATGATAGAAAATACACAAAAAACACCATGGAAATTTAAGATGCACTTAGCAAAGCAGAGCTGTTGTGATGCATGGCTCGGTCATGGTGGAATTCCTGTTGCTGGGATAAGCTCACTGTGAGGACACCAGACATCCCCAGCCATGGGGAAGGTTGAAACATCCCTGGGTTGAAACAGGTAGGGGACAGGTTTGGATTGGATGTACAGAGGAAATTCCTCCCTGTGAGGGTGCTGAGGCCCTGGCACAGGGTGCCCAGAGCTGCTGTGGCTGCCCCTGGATCCCTGGCAGTGCCCAAGGCCAGGCTGGATGGGGCTTGGAGCAGCCTGGGACAGTGGGAGGTGTCCCTGCCATGGCAGGGGTGGGATGAGATGGGCTTTAGGTTCCCTTCCCACCCAAACGATCGGTGGTTCTATGAAGCTGCTTCAGCCAATTCTTCTCTTCTTCAGAGTTCTTTTGTTTGTTGTTCAATTTTTACACTTGTTGGGCCAAACCACAGCTTCACTTCTCCTGTGTCAGTCTGGCAAACTCGAGGAGACATTTGGGGGCTTTTAATGAACTCGGGGAGAAGCACTGACCCCACCAGTTCACCCACTCAACCCCCATAACTTTGTCTAAAATGAAAGCCCTGCTCAGCTGAGATCAGATCACTTCTCCTGGCAGCAGCTGTGGGCAGTGACACCCTGTGCTGCTGCTGGAGCTTTGGGGACACAGCACTGCTCCCCGTCTCCTGCAGAGCCTCCTCCACCGCAGGGATTCACTGCTCAGTCACAGCTACAGGGAAATGGCTTATTTTAAGACAAGTAATTGAAATACAGTTAGTTCATACCTGACAAACTCCTCCCAGCTTCCCTCCTACTTAAAATGCTCCTTAAATTAAAAGAGAAAAGGCTGCAGTGCTGCAGACCCCTGGGCTGGGTTTAGTTCCTTACCTGTGAAAGGGGGGAAGGGGACGTGACCCCTGGCCACACCAGGTTGCCTTAGTGGAACAGCATAAATTCTTGTCAGATTAGTTTGAAAATAGATGTGAGGCCACTTCTGTGGCCCCAGCATGGCAGGAAATAACCAGCTGGAGAGGGGTGAGAGGTTTGAATCCATCACAGTTCAGGGAATGCTTCCGGAAGGCAGGGACACCCAAGGAAATAACTCCTGGTAGCTGCGCTGCTGTGCAGGTCCTCAGGTGCCTCAGCTGGGGGCTGTGAGGAGCAGGGGAACAGAGGGAGGGGTTTTGGCACTGAGGTGGGATTTGGGTCAGCTTCTGGTGCAATGGGAGCATGGAAATGCTGGAGCTGGATGCCAAGAGTCACTGGGACACTGAGTTTATTATCATTACCCATTTGTGTCCAAGTCAATAGTGAGACTTTAGGGAAAGCAAGTAGTGCAGACGTCACAGAATTGGGGCTTTCACAAGTCCCTCCTTTTCTCTTTCGTTCAGGTTGGGTTTTAAGCACTGTGTGATGTAGGATGGAGCAGTTGGTGCCAGGTGCTGATCCCTAAACTCTCCTGGTGTCCCTGGCTCAGAGTTTGATCTCCAAGGGGCAGAGAACATGCAGCACTTAGGCAGGGTTAGGAGTTGCAGTGCTTGTGGTCTCAGACCTCGGGCAATAAACGGGATGCTTCTCATGTTCATAGGCTGTTCAACAGTTGTCTCTTAATACTAGAAACATCTTTCTCTATTAAAAATAATCTGACTACTCTGTTTTTAGCGAAGATAAGAAGTCAGAGTCCACCATCACCTGTGCAGACACCAAGAAGGCCAGCATCCTCCTCATCCGCAAGATCTACGTCCTGATGCAGAACCTGAGCCCGCTGCCCAGCGATGTCTGCCTCACCATGAAACTCCTGTATTATGATGAGGGTACGTTGCCATGTCACCCTGGTTCATCAGCTGTGCTCAGCCACTGGAGAGCAATCCAAAGGAATATTCCAGGGGATAATCTTTGTGGTTGCTGGGACTTGTTGAATGAGGTTATTTCACGTGTGGCTGTTTCTCACGACAGCTTTGAATCTCCAAGGGGAAGGGGTGTGATCTCGCTGCAGGAACACAATCCTGGCACCGACTTCATTGCATTTGGGTGTATTTCAAAACACTTGGGGTTTCCCAGAGTATGTTAGGCTATAGCATAATTTGCCAGCCTGGTTCTAGTTTGAAGACTGTCCAAATGTCTGGCTCTGCTTTTGGAGTGTGTTACTGCCTTACAATGACAAATCAGAGCTTCTATTTTCTCTCTCTGTATCTACAACCTCTTCCAAAGAGCTTTAGCTGGGCTTTGCCTGTTGTGCAAAGAGAAAAGAACTTCATTTACTCCAAATTGAATATTGATTACTCCCCTCCCCACACACAGTTTTTTGCAGTAACTCTCTGTATTTAAAGGGGAAAAGAGTTAAAATTAGTTTGACAAGAGCATGTTTCATTCTAACACGTTTAATGAATTTTCTCTGCAGTTACACCCCCTGATTACCAGCCTCCAGGGTTCAAGGAGGCCAAGTATGGGGGGATGATGTTTAACGATGAGCCCATGTACCTGAATGTGGGGGAAGTGCCAACGCCTTTCCATATGCTGAAACTGAAAATTACAACTGAGAAACAACGCATGGAGAACGTTGATAAGAGCATCCTAAAGCAGGCAGAGACTGCTGAGCCTCTCCAGGTGTGTGGAGTGAGCGGAGGTGATCCAGAAGAAGAGAGCCAGGACATGGATGTAAGAGCACAGAGTTCGTTTTGTGTTGCTTTTTGAAATTTTTTGTGGTGTATCCCCTAGAAAAAGGCCATTATTGTTTCCCTGCATGTCAGCCATAACATTAACAAACCCCCTTCGTTTCCAGATATCTTTAAGCAGGACAATATCTTCAGTCCATTCTTGCCTTAATTTTGCTGCTCCAGTTTGCAGCCTGGCACTGCTGAAGCAGTGCCTGTGCTCGAGGAGCAGCAGGGTGAGCAGCAGAGGGACAGCTCGTGCCATGGGGACAGGGCCACGTCCCAGCACAGGGCACAGATGAAACCTCTCTTCCTCCCATGTCACAGTCACTTATTTCAGTGTATCCCACCAAAAATCCATCTAATAAGCCTGGCCTCAATCATCTGAGTAGAATCTTCTTCCTTGCATGTCTGCAGTAAGTGACAGACCTGTTTCTTAATCTAGGAAGATCCTGTCTTGGATAATGAAGTGGAAGATAAGAACCATGTGAACATTTCAGAAGCTCAAGGTAACATTTGTGTATATTTTTCAAGTCTCTGAGTTGTGCCTCTTGCCTGATGTTACTAAAACAAAACCTTCAATTTTCTGTATTCAAATTTTCATTATTTTCACATGTATGACTGTGCCTTTATTTTCTGTCAGGGCTTCATTCTGTGAAGCACTCAATTAACAAATGTTAACATGTTTTCATGTTACTGTTCAAAAGTTCTGACCTTCTGTTCCATTTTATCAGCTAAGCTAAATTGAATGGGGTTTATATTTAGAAATAGATTTTGTTTTCTTTTTCTACTATTGTTGTTACTAATAATTACTGATTTATTTAGTTTTTGATAATACTTAGTTTGCACATTAAACTTGCAGAGGTCTTATACTGTTGAGCTCATTACTGCAGACCTGGGAAGCAGAATTCTCTGTGCAAAAACCGATGGTCTGGGGTTGTGCTTTTAATTTCAGCTTTTTTGGGATTCAGTTCAGCAGAAATGCCACTTTTAGCCACCTTTTCCCCTGCAGTAGCCCAGAATCCCACTGTGCACCCACACACCCTCAGCCCGGGGCTGTGGAGGAGTCGAGAGCATCGGGGCTCTTGTGGGCAGAGGAGCTTTTATGTTATGGTAGCCCCTGGGAAACACCCTAAAGGGAGCTGCTCGTGGCTGTGGTTTGCTGCTCCTGGCACAGTAACTGCACCAGAATCTGTTTTGTTTTATGAATGGTTCTGTGTTTGTCCGTGCTGCTTCCTGCTTTAGTGCCTTTTCCAGCTGATTGTGCTCTGGGGACCTGCTGCCCCTTTCCTGTGCACTGGAGCATTTTGGTAATTGCAAGTGAACTTTTTTTCCATCACAGAATAGAATCCCAGAAGGGTTTGGGTCGGGAGGCACCTTAAAGCTCATCTCGTTCCCCTCCTGCTGTGGGCAGGGACACCTTCCACTGTCCCAGGTGGCTCCAGCCTGGCCTTGGGCACTGCCAGGGATCCAGGGGCAGCCCCAGCTGCTCTGGGCACCCTGTGCCAGGGCCTGCCCACCCTCACAGGGAGCAATTTCTTTCTAACATCAAATCTATCCCTGCCCTCTGGCAGGGTAAAGCCATTCCCTGTGTCCTGTCCCTCCAGGCCCTTGTCCAGACTCCTTCTCCAGCTCTCCTGGAGCCCCTTCAGCTCCTGGGAGAGGCTCTGAGGTCTTCTTGGAGCCTTCTCTTCTCAAGGCTGAACAATCCCAGCTCTCTCAGGCTTTCCTTGTAGGAGAACTTTCATAGGAACAAGTTCTAGCAAAGTATTTTTGTCAGTATGAATCGCACAAAAATGAGTTTCCTCAAGTGTTTTTCCTAACGCTGTAAATAAAATCTGTCAGTGAATAACTGTCCTGGCTCCCCAGCCTGGCCACAGCTGCCACCAGGAACGTGCCCTGGGAGCTCCCCTCCGCTGGTTTTTAATCAGAGCGCCAAGGTGCGGACCCAGACTGCCTCCAGCTCAAACCATGAGGCACTGAATTGTCCTCAGGGATCTCAGGAGCTTCCTTTTCAGATTTTAGATAAACCAGGAGGAAAAGCAGAGGATGGTTTGTGTTCACATTTCCCAGTTTAGCCCAGGGGCCTGAGGACTGAACTTTGCTGCCAAACAAACTGAAGAAGGAATTGCTGCCTGTTGATCTGCTCCTCTTGGAGGGACTGTATTGAAGCATCCAGACAATCTGGAACCCATTTGCTGTACAGAAAACATTTCAAATGTTGGGTTTGGGGTTTTTTGAGAAGTAGCAAGTGCAGCTTTGCCAAACCAGCTGCCATTTCCATGCTGCTCAAAAATTATCATGGAAATGTGTAGGAAACAGCACATACAGATCAGCATTTTTATCTTGACAATGCTAGTAGGCTGCAGAACTGGAATAACCACATGAAGGTTGTGGCTGATGCTTTTAAAAAGTCATAAAAGTTCCAAAACCTTACAAAAATCCAGCAAATTTCTTGTCCTAAGGAGTTGGCAAATGTTTTATTTACAGGAACTATGAGACACAGGGAAACACATTTGTCACCCTGAAATTCTTCTGTTGTTTCCACAGCTGATGCACAGCCACCCTTCACCATTCCCTGCTTCTATCTGTATCCTAGACAAACAGCATGGATTAGAAACAGCAACCAAACTGTCTGGAGCTGCCTGCCCCCCCTTGGGAGCCTGGTCCTGCTGCTGCAGGCAGTGACAGGGGCTCTGCAGCTGGAATTGCTGCTTGGGTGTGGCTGGGTGGGTGCAGGAGCTGGGCCCGAGTGGCCTTTTCCCCCTTTTCCCCCTTTTCCCCCTTTTCCCCCTT
>WEIT01013872.1:1320-12578 GCA_013389985.1 Dryoscopus gambensis | reverse complement strand
CCAAGACCTCCTCCTCCCTCCTCATTTGGTGGGTCTGTGTAATCCTGGCAACTGTGAGCTGTGCTCTTCCCCCTCCACACCCAAACTCAGCTGGGATGGCAGCTGGAGGCTTTGGTCTATTATGGATGCATACCTTTCCCTCAGCCTGAGGTGACAGAACAATGAGTTTCCATTAATCTAATCAGCAGCTTGACTTACAGTCCAGAGTTCTTCAGAGAGATTTGTTGTGGCTGTAGCTTCTTTAAAACTTTGTATCAATGTTTGGGGCATAAACTATTTTCAGTCTCTGACAGCCTCCATTTTTAAATGTATTAGGCTGAGATCCTTGTGTCGCACAAGCTTTGGCCATTTGTTGAAAGGTCCACTTTACACCACAGCTTTCAAATATCTTTCTTGGCATTCTTGGCACATCTGCTTTCCATTATTCAGCCATTCAGTGCTTATTATTCCACATGTTAACTATCATACACTCCTTGTATGAAAAGTTCATGCAAACAATAACCTAATAATCTTCTTTGAGAGATCCAAGCCAGTTCTCCACAAAGAGAAGACACTTTTTGAAGTTGTGTGTGTGAGCTCAAAGCTTGAGCTTTAACCAAATAATCTGGGATACACAGACCCTTCTGCAACCCAGTTATTTGTAAATTCTCCGCTATGCTATGGCTTAATTTGGTGTATACACAAGAGTTCAGAAAAAGAAACTGTGGGACTCTGTAGGACTCCATAGGACTTGTTATTGGCCTGAGATATGCCAGAAGCAGCGTAGTTATCCAGCTTAATAATGTGAAAAATACTGAATCTGAGCATCTGGATAGCAAGAAGAATATTGTGTTGATGCCAGTGATTTTAGAAAAATAAACAGCAAAAAAGAAAAAGAAAAAAAAAAAGGCCAAGCAAAAAAAACCCCTCAATCCTCCTCCCACCCTCCAGGACAGAATCTTTGGCAAGTATAATTCAATTTAAATCAGTGGATTTAAGACAAGGAATTTGCATTCCCCAGAGTGATATTCACTACAAATAATGTAAAGAGAGAAGCACAGCAGTTGTGATAACACAGCAAGCTCATTTATGAGCAACACTATTCACATATCTCAGTGACTGGCCCTGCTATAAGACAGATTCTGGGAGGAATTCAACAGTAACAACCCTGCCATCCCATAGACTAGCAAGAAAACACAACAAATTTGGAGGTCGATGTGACAGTTCCATGGTACTTCTAACGAGTAGCTTATAGCATCACTCTTTTAAAACAAAGTTACACACTCCTAGACCAACCAGGTGGCACTACCAAGGTTAAAAATCTTCAGATGTCTTCCAGAATGGAGACAGCAATTGTCATGCCCAAGCTGTGAGACTTTTTGGTACAGACTTCTCCACCAAAAATAAAAAATCTAAGCTCAGCCACAACTCCAATTACAGAGAAAAGCAGAACCTTTGGAAAAATATTAAGAGTATATAATGCTTCCCCAGCCTCCTTCTGAGTGCCTAAAGACCTGCATGTCCCAGGTGAAAGCAAGCCATGCTTCTGTCCTCAGCAACATCACCAACAAAACCAGGACCAGCCTGGTTGGCCTGGTCAAAATGCACGTGAAATCAGTTGAGATGTTAATTGCCCTGCCTTCCCTGACACATGATAAATCAGTCCAGGCATCCCACATGATAAATCAGTCCAGGCATCCCAGTGCGATACATTAAACAAACTACATTTACAATTAGTTGACAGCAACAGTGACATATAAGATATACTGCATTTATTTGATTCCCTAACTATAGTATGCCATTACTGCTGCCACAAAAGGCTTTCTGGAAACCATCAGGATCCTGCTGAAGGATGTCTACAACAATACCTAAGATAATTTCTATTTTTAGTCAGTATCAGAGCTTATCTAAAATAAATGTTAATTACAGCTTCCCTAGAGTCAGCATCCCTCCGAGAAATACACACTCTCTCAACTTAAAAATAAGCTGCTGACTTCATGCATTTGTCTCTTATGTTCAGTCTCCCCATTTTATATAAAACAAACAGCATACCTGTGCTGTCTAGCAGTTCATTGAAAGACACTCTTCATCTTCTCCCTGTTTAAAAACTTATTTCCAAGGAAATAGTGATGCACAAGCCCTGGAAAGGGTCAATGAAGACAACTGAAATAAAATGTTTAACAAATAATTGAACATAAAAGAGGAGCTGAAGAGATTACCTATACAATGCAAGGCTGGCTGTGGCTGTGGCTGTTGCCCAGCAGCTCTCTGGGCTGCAGTGCTCTTGCCTAGAGGAAGCTGCTCACTCTGTCCAAACTTCTGGCTTGGAAGGAAGTAGAAGCTAGAAGCTCAGCCTAATTACAACTTTCTTTACTGTAAAGGAAGACCCTAACTTTTAACCTCGCCCTTCTTCCTTTTTCTTTTCTTACCCCTCTTATTTACCTACTGTTCTAAAAGGGCCATGTAACTGGGGATACACTCTGCATACACTCTGCTGTTCATTCCTTTTCCTTTAAGCAAAGTATTTCACTTACAGAAATGCTGGACATGCAAGCCATCCTGACACAACCAGAGGCAATCAGGCAAAGGCGTCTCTGCTGCAGGCATGCAGACCTGCTTTGGCAGCAGTACCCACGATGCTCTCCACACCCTGGACCTGGTGAGCCCCTAGAGCCACGCAGGCCTTTGTCTCCATTTTTAAAAATTACCTGCCAAATCAAAGTGGCTTTCATCTAATTAGAAAGCAGCTAACATTTGCCTAATGGCCACCAGGTGACCTGGACTGCTCTGAAAGTTGCAACCAAGAGATGCAAGCCATGTGACACAACACATTCCTGTGCCACATTTAGCTCCATTACCATCCATTGCTGTACCACGATATGCTAGCACAGCAATAAAATAACATGTAATTACCGTGAGCTTAATTATTTCTTCTCTGATATGTCACATGACATTAGGTGGCAACTGCAGGAAATAATGGCTGTCACTGTTCTACAACAAAAGAAGTCTCCAGAGATGTAGTTCCTTTGAGTCAATGAGCCTTTGAAATTTCTCTAGTGCATACAGGAAACTAACTCAGTGTTAACATAGGAAGACAAGAATCAGTGTAAATGAAAGCCTGAGGAAAAAAAGTAACAAGATAGCAACTCCTAGAGCATGGATAGAGACAATGTAGAAGAACGTGCAACTTACTGCTTACTTCTATCATTTCTAATTTGCCATGTAATGAGTACACAATGAAAGAGAGTTTGAAAATCCCACACTACCAACGCTATTGAGGACCAGCACCTCAGAACAGCTACACCATAGCTTGGTCTGGATGTTCCTCACATAGTTGAGAAGCTGCCAGGCTTCAGCTCATATTGATGGCCAAAACAAACCTGTAATGACTTTGCAAAAGAGATGTTTTTTTCTCAAAACAGCAAATGAAAAACAAGTTTCTCAATTTAACAAACTCCACAGAGAAAAAAAAAGTATTTTCTATAGCACACATAGAAGGACAATAGGATTTATGCAAGAGTTTCAATTACAAAACTCAAACCAATCTTCTCAGTATTCATTCCAGTTTACAGAGTCTGAAATCCTCATTTGAGAGGAAAGAACCAAATACCACATACCACATGGGAGAGTGAATAAATTTTAGTACGGATCACAGAAAGAGGTACTATAAATGGGAGAAGTAGAAGTTGGATGGAGTTATAGATAATGCTTATAAAAAGTTTGAAATAATATGTTGCCAATAAACATCAGCCTAGGCACTGAAATAATACATGAATAAAATCCCTGGTATTTTTCATCTAAATTAACAATGTTTAATCCTTAGAACACTAGAGGATACTCAATAAGCATTTTAAGTCTTATCTTTATAAATAGATCTACACTTTTTTTCTGTGCACAATGTATATAAGTCCATAAAATTACAAATATCATATATATTGCACATAAGACTAAGGCAAGGTTCAATATAAGATGATCCAAATATATTCTCTTGCAGATGCATCTTTTAAGAATCGATTCTGAACAAGTTTGGCATCCTCTAACCTTTGCTAAAAAGGCAGTCCAATCTTTGACTGGCACAACTAGCACCATTTGACATTCCAACAACAACAAAAAAACATTATTCAAAGCAAAGCACTCATTTTCATGCATTCACACTAACTTTATTAAAATTATAAAGCAATGCCTTATTTACATACTCTCATTTAAGAAAATCTAGAAGCAGTTAAAACTTTAGCCTGAAAAAACTCTTCTACTTAGCACACTTTCCCATTATATTAAGGAATAATTATGTGATTGCGAATGAGTATATATATATATATATGTGGGAAAAAAAGACCCCAAACATTTAACTTTTTCAAAATTTGAGTTTGGGTAGTGGTTACTTGATTTTAGTTTTTAAAAAAATGATGACTCTATAATCCCGCCATAATCTCTTTATTTAGGTTACTTAAGGGAAAAATATTACTTAGTCTATCCAATGTTGTATGAGTATTAAACAGACTATTTCAGTTTGTTCCACAGCACTTAGGTCATGCTTGACAAAGTACAGTCCACAATTAGTTGCTTTCATGGAAAGGGAAAAGAACAAAATCAGAAAATGTGAAAAATAAAGCTATCTGTGAGGACAAGAGAACTGTAAGGGATCCCAGTAATACTTGCTGTCAAAGTAATTGATCCCTGCAGTGAAGTTTCCAAAGTGTAAGACTATGTATAGCTTACATGGAAAACTGAAACTCGTATCTATATTTTACACTGCTGTAATGATAGCAATAACAAAATCCCACAAATCCTCAGCCAGCTATGAGAGGAATAGTTTTTTTCAGAGCCAAACACATTCATGTCAAGTCCAGTCAAGGTTGCTACTCTGGCAGTCTGGAGGGTGCCTTTCTGCTACACAACAGAAGAAGAGAGAAGAGCTTACTCTGGAAACACTTACAAGGAATACTGGATTTTGAAAACAAATTTGATACATTTGATGTTTGATAAAAGGAAAAAGTTCCCTTTCCCCTAAACCTCCCAGAAGCCACAAATGATAAAGCAGAATAAAACTTCAAGTTTTGCCAGACACAAGGCAGTGGGAAATAAAGATTTAACTCTTGGTACTTAACTATCAAAAGCAACCTGTGTCCCTTTAAACAACAATTTAAAACCAGACGTATTCTTTAGACTGCTAGTGGCCACAACAGGCCTTGGATCACTCAAATTGTTTCACTTCTAGTTTCACTAGGATAAAAAACTATGCAAATAAATTCAGCTTTTTTTCTTTTCCTGCAGATAGCCAGAAAAAGTGAATCTCAGTGCACTTGAAAAAAAAGGAGTGAAAAATCCCATTCCTTATGATCAGAAATGAGCAAGTTAGAGGACTGCTGCCCCTGAAATACTTGTTAAAAATTTTATTCACGGAGGACTGATCTGTGGAGGCCATAGACATGGAACAAGGCTGGACAAGGAACAAAAGGAGTCCTATAGCGGGATAAGTCCTAGGTTCCTTTCCAGCTTACGGTGACTGAAAAAGCTTCCCCCACAATGCTCTGTTCTGTTCTGTTAATGTTCCACAGTTCTGCTTCCCTGGTTGGCTCTGTTGGATACACCCTCAGAGTTTCCTGATTGGTTCTCTTCCCCTGGACCCCTGTGACTCTCCCCGCACTTCTCGGAAAACCTCACACGAGTGCAGATGCATTAAAATCTCTCCTGTAGAACCCCACGCGAAGACCCTTCATGCTCATTCATTGTTGGACTGTTTTGCTAGCTATCCGGTGTGACAGCGTACGTGTGTGTGCAAGTGTGCTGGCTGTACAGAGAGGCTTCCTTAGAGGCATTTTTGGGAAGGTCGCGGCGTTTCACCATCCAATATCACTGTGACACTGATCACCCTGAACTATCTTGGCAACCTAACATATACATTACAGATGTTAGTTATTAATGCGGTATCATAGTAGCTAGGGGTTAAATTTATGCATATTCATGTATCACTTCAGAGGATCACAACTTACATGCCAAAAAGACCATACAGGAATTATTTAAAAGAACAAAAATACATAATTTTCCATCATGGTGGACTTCTATGATGGAATGACTGCAAAGACCAACCAACGTCATCTATCAAGACATCTCTAAAGCCTTTGACATGGTCTCACGTAACATCCTTATCTCCAAATTGGAAAGTTGTGGGTTTGAAGGGTGGAGTGTTCAGTGGATAAGGAAATGGATGGATGGACACAGCCTGAGAGTTGTGATCAATAGCTCTATGTCCAGATGGAGGTCAGTGATGACAGTTGTCCGTCAGGGCTGTCTTGGGACTGGCGCTCTTTAACGTCTTTATCAGTGACACAGACAATGGGATTGAGTGCACCCTCAGCAAGTTTGCAGATGACACAAAGCCAAGTGGTGCAGTTGGCACAACAAAAGGAAGGGATGCCATGTAGGGGCATCTGGACAAACTTGAGAAGTGGGCCCATAAGAACCTCATGAAATTTAACAAGTCTAAGTGCAAAGTCCTACACCATGGTCAGGAGCAACCTCAATGAGTCCAGACCAGGAGAGCACCGGGAGAAGAACTCATAGAGAGGAATCCTTTGGAGAACAACTTGGGGGTGCTGGTGAATGAAAAGCTGGACATGACCTGGCGGTGTGCACTCACAGCCCAGAAGGCCAGTGGTATCCTGGGCTGCAGCAAAAGGAGATTGGCCAACAGGTTAAAGTAGGTGATTGTCCCCTTCTACTCTGCTCTCTTAAGACCCCAATTGCAGTGCTGTGCCCAGGTCTGGGGTCCTCAGCACCAGAAATGCGTGGACCTGTTGGACTGGGTCCAGAGGAGGCCACAAAGATGATCAGAGGGCTGGAGCAGCTCTGCTGTGAAGGCAGCCTAAGAGAGTTGGGGTTGTTAGTCTGGAGAAGAAAAAGCTCCAAGAAGACCTCATTGCAGCCTTTCAGAACAAGTTTTTACACAGGCAGATAGTGATAGGACAAAGGGGAATGGTTTTAAACTGAAAGAGGAGAGATTTAGATTATATGTTAGGAAGAAACTCTTTACTGTGAGCATGGTGAGGCACTGGAACAGGTTGCTCAGAAAAGTTGTAAATGTCCCATCCCTGGAAGTGTCCAAGGCCAGGCTGGAGAGGGCTTTGAGCAACCTGGTCTAGTGAAAGGCGTCCCTGCCTGTTGTGGTGCGTTTTGTTATTATTCCCTTGATTTTTGATGGTTGTTTTAAAATGGTTTAGTCCCCTCCCCTCTCTCTCCCCCTCGGGTGGTGGGTCCCAAGCCCAGGTCCTTCCCCTGATTTCCCTTCTAAGGTTATTCTCCTCCCTTACCTCCCTATCCATCACCCGGGGTTCCTCCCCTTGTTCCAGCACCTTCCCTATCCATCACCCAAACCCCTCCTATAACCCCTGTCCATCTCCCTAGAACCCTTCCCCTCCTTCCAGAGTATTCTCTAATTCCCATTACCCCATTGGTTTTCCCTGATGTCAGTTATTGTCCTTTATTCTCATTGGGTTTCTATGCATGTGTTCCCTCCCTAAACTCCTCCTTGTGTGTGCCCTCATTGGTTGTACCCTTTCCCTGCCTATTGTATCCACCTCCCTTTAAATGTGTGTGTCAGCCATTTTATTCGGTTCAGTCACACCAGACCCACTTCGGGGAAATAAAGGACTCTCTGGACTTGTTGGTGTGGCTGGCCCCTCCTTCACCTCCTTTACTCCTGGAACTCATCCCGGGTACACCTGACGGCCCGACGCAAGGGGCAGGGCTCGCTCTGCCTCTTAGCCGCTACCCAGTCTCTGGCACAGAGACATAGGGGCGGCCCTATATGCTGCGTGACCCGTGCGGCGCTAGCCGGGGTTGAACGCAAGGCACGGGTCACCACGACACTTGCCCATGGCAGGGGGGTTGGAACTAGATGATCTTTAAGGTCCCTTCAAACCCAAACAACTCTGTGATTCTATAATAATTTATAATTTTTACAAAGCAAGCTTCTCTATTTGCTACATTCTTATGCCAGCTTTTCAGCCCACCACGTATGTGTTTCACAGGTTGTGACCTCTTGGAAACTCGAATGTCTCCATTGACTCCTTACAGTTTAATGTAGTTGAATAGCTGTTCTTATGAGAGTGCTTACAGCCTGGAAATATCTCAGCTAACAATGTCTCCAACAGGAGTCAGAACAAAACTGGTGCGTCCTTTAAAAGAAAAATCATACCAAAGATGTTCCAAAATTATACAGTAAATAAACTTTATTTCATTTCACCTCTATTCATATTAGTACTGTCAACAGTCACAGATCAGCATATGATACAGTTATGTAGTAACTATTTACAATTCACAGGAACATACTTTTTCTCCAGAAAATATAAGTACAAAAGCTAGGAGTAAACAAATGAGGTACTGCAATTTGGATTTATTGTAGGGAAAAGCATATAGAAGTGACCTTCAGCAAACAATCAAGATCAAATCAGGAGAGAATAGTCAACAAGAGTGCCTAGTTCATCAGAAAAATCACCTCAATCACTATCCATCCAAAATGTATTGCACAATTCAATCAAAAATAAAAAAAAAATAAATAGAAAAAACAAATCATTTATTTCAACTCTTAAAAAACACCCAAGTAAAACCTGTATATAAATACAGTAGTGGGCAATTCCTTCCTAGGATAAAGTCTTTTCTCTCCTTTAAAAAAATAACCTTTAACACAAAATAGAAGACAGTATTCAGTAGAAGATAAATAACCAAATAACCCCTGATTAGCATTTCTGTCAAGGCAGTTTTACTATATTCACAGTCCAAAGGCGGTGCTGAGTTTTGGTTCTTGCTGTTCTGTTTGTGACCTTGAATAATAGCTTTTCTTCTTGTCCTTTCTCAAGGGGAAACAGATATAAACATATTTCTAAGCAGCAATGTCATGAGACATTCTCATCACAAATTCTTCAAGACGGTCGTAGCCACAACTAGAAGAATGGAAAGATAAAAGAAATTATCAAATGTTACATTATTGAGAACAACTTAGAAACTCTTAATATTAAAATAATGACTTCGTTTATTAATACAATTAGGAGATAGAAGAATTTCAAGTAAGTCAAACTGCCAAATTATTTGAGCAAGCAATTCCATTCCACTACCTGCAAAACAGTTGAGAAACTGATGAAAACAAAATAAGGTGTAGCAAAACAGTCAGGAGTCTCACTGGGAATAGTCTACCACATCACTGCATATTAATCCAAAGAAAAGCAAAGTTGTACTCTCTGCATAAGGCTTATCATCAAAATTGAAATGATGATGTAAAATTTTGGAGCTAGGAAATAGCTTCCTCTACAGGAAAATATGAATTGCCTTCACAATGAAGTCAGCATCCCCTTAATTTCTAAGTTATATACATGCAAGAATAAGTGACAAAAATACTTCCAATGAAATAGGCAACTACAATTGAATAATGAAGTCTGAACAGTTTACATATATGCTAGCTGATGTTATGAAAGTGTAACAGATAATTTCTGACATTAAGGTCAATATCAACAAGTCTTTCTGTGGTATGTTTCAAATGCAGCTCAGAACACCTGAATATTTTTACACTAGCATTACAGACAGCATAACAAGAATGTAAGTTTCAAATATACCTTCTGCAACCTATTCTGCAGTAGTGTTGGAAGTAGCTTTGTTCCACCAATATCAACAATTCAATTATTTCAACAATTCAATTATTTTCAACAAAGGGCTAGAGAAAACAGTTGCTGATTTTGTCAGAACCGATGAAGGCTGTTGGCAAACAGTCCAAACTCTACTGCATTTTAAGTGCAGCAAAGTGCATTCACTATTGTACTCAAAGATGGAAAAGAACACAAAGTAGAAACCATGACTGTTAGATGAACAAATTTTTTCCTTTGAAAGAGGTATTATTTTGTGTTGAAGGCTGTGTTTTATGACTGCAGGAGAGGAAGACAACCTGTCAACTGCACTGTGGTAACTGGCAATGGCAATAGCCTAAGTTAGTTAATTTTGCTGTGGCAATGATGCAGGCCAACAACTGCATTTCAGCCAAGAGATAGCAACTGCTTCACATGCACTGAATCAACTCTTGGCAACTGTGCAAAGCTTTCCAGTTGCAAAGGAGGAAAAAAACGTTGAACCAACCACATCCTATAGAATTCATCTGCAGAGTTTAGTAAATATCATATACACTATTATATATACACATATATATAATATTATGGTATAATGTACAGTATAATAAGATATATATTATAGTGTGTGTGTGTGTGTGTATATATATATATATATATATATATACTATATACACTATAACAGTAGTGACTCAAATTACAATCTTATTAGTCAGTGCAGGAAGTTTTTTCCTGTGTACTTGCATATCCCAGTCCTCTCTCAACCAGCTATTGCTTGTGTGTTGCTTGTTTAGCCAGGCTAGTCTGATGCAAACTCCATCTTTAGGCCTACGTCAGCTGTTCTGTTCTTGTAACTCTACAACTAGTGTTACAGATTCATAATTAAAGCAGCTTAATAAAACTTGAAGAAAGACACAATAAACTGAGAGTATAAAGCTCCCTTAATTGTTCTCCATCATGTCTCTGCTTTAGCTTCTCTTGATACTAAAACAAAGCTGTGATTCAGAAAGATACTGATGTTTAAATGAAAGATACTGATGTTTAAATGCAATCATATCCTACTCCCTCTGAAGAGAATATTCATCAATCTTTTTTAAGATAATTAATTTTCATATTTACAAGAGGTAATATTTAATTTCAAGCAGTAGAGTATGTCTCCCATAAATCTGATTTATTTGGCTATTCAAAAAAGGAACTCCGAAAATGAATAAAGACAAAACAAAGCCAAGTGCAATAAAATTCGATATTACTGTCATGGTTTGACACTGGACACAATGCCAGTGCCCCATGAAAATATATTTTTTACTAATAATGGTTGTGAGATGTGATCAGGAACAGAGCAGAGCAGGCTCAGACTTAGAAATAGGAGGAAAAAAAACTTTAATAATCTACATTAAAGGAAAGAAACACACAGGGAACATGAAAACTCTCCAAAACATTCCTCCTCCTCCCACCTTCCACCCTTCCCACAATCAGACAAAACCTTGGATTTCCTGATCGGTTAACAATACTTAAATAATCAGTTCTCAGTCCATCTAAGAAGAGAGGAGTCTCTCTTGCAAACCATAGTGTCCTTCCATGTCTGGTGCTCTCACCACCAATCCATGGACCGAAACTGCCCTCAGGATTCAATGACGCTTTGCCAAGTACCAGAAGCTCCTTTTTTGG
>WEIT01013871.1:7237-29521 GCA_013389985.1 Dryoscopus gambensis | reverse complement strand
GGGGCTCGAACACGCCCCGAACACGCCCCGAACGCGCCTCTCCCGTCCCGCCGACACAGGGCGAGCCCCGGGGAAGGTCAGCGGCGGAAGGGGCTGACAGGGCCGCGACACAACAAATAATCGCTATTTATAAACTTAGGGAGCGCCTTGGCTCCCGGCGCGGCCTTCCCGCCTTTCGGCTGCTCGGCTGTGCGGTTGTTTGGGTTTTTTCCCGCACTAACTCACTTCCTCAGCGCCCGAGAAGTGCCACCACTCCAGGGAACCTCAGTCTGGCTCCGGTGTGGCTCCGCTTCCTAAAAAAGGTCCCTAATCCCCCTCGGCGCTGATAGCGATGGATACAGCCCTGCGTGTGAGGCTCCTTCCCTGCCCAGGTGCTCCCAGCCTGCGTGAGGAATGTTAATCGCCCTCCTCCCCGGCGTGCGCAGATTCTCCACGGAGAAGGCTGCTAAAGTCCAGTCTGGAATGGGGCTGTTCCAGACAGGCTTCCATGCCCCTATCGTCATCCTTGCCGCTCTAGGCTGTGGGATGTTTTTGGGTAAAACATCGCAAAGATTTGAGGAGAGAAGGAGCAGCTGTAAACTGGGGTGGCTCTTGCCCGGCTCTTACCTGCTTCACCTGAGGACAGCTCCAGACCAGGAACACTGTTCAGAACAAATCCTTCCCACTTGTATTTTAACTGTTTTCCCACTCCCCAGTGTCTGCAAATCGCTGGGGAACTGCCCAGCCTGTGCTGCAGGAGAAGAAAAGTTGGATAATGTGGGATTGTGGGTGTGTTCGCTCCTTTATACAGTGTGTCCAAACTGATAGTTTGGATAGTTTGTTTGTATCTGTGGTATTTCTCAGATACTCGTGTATTTCTCGGTTCTTAGGAGCCCTACTGAATTATTTCTGGGTTAGCAAGTGTATCGCTTCCCAGTTCTTATCTAACTGTTGAGTAAGTGTTGCTCTCTGATTTCCCAGCACGTGACTTTTGTTTGCTTTGACCATAAATAGTATTTTTAACATCTTCGTTGGCCAGCAGTCTTTGGCAAGCAGCTCCCATTGAGGGGGGAAAGGTTCGGAAGTGCTTGTGTTTGTAAACAATGTCCCTTCCCCAGGAGAGCAGTGAGGGGAGAGGGAGGTGAGTGCAGGGCAGGAGAGCACAGACCTTCCTCAGGTGAGGCTTCAAAAAATTGGTGGATAGAGTGGGAGATCCTTGGCAATCAGGAATGAGTAGAGAAAAAAAGAATACCCATAGTTCCTGTTGGGGGGAAGAACTTGGTATAAATACCTTGGGGAAAAAAAGGCTTCTGGAGCTTTCTCCCATTTACCTGTGTGTGCTTGCTAATTAATTATCTTTTCAATACATCATGCACAGTCATCAGGCAGAAGCTCCTTGAATTGTTTTTGTCTTCAGAATATCTTTTCCTGTGGTTTTTTCCCTTTCAGCAAAAAGTGACGTGTAAATCTTTTGGCAGCATCTTGTTACAAGTGACCTGGGGTCCTCTGAGGATTTAAACTCCTGCGAGAGAGAATAGAAGTTTTATATTGATGGACTATAATGGGAAGTGTGGGTAGATTTCTTACAGACTGCAATGAAATAATGGCTTTTAGCATGTGTAGTTTTGTCTGTAGAATAATAAATGATGGCTGAATAAGTAGTAGTCGGGAGGAGGGTTTATACAGTGGTTTTAAATTTAATCTATCTAGGCAAGGAGGAGATGGCCTATAAAGGGTTCAAACCCTGGCATGTAACATTTGCAGCCTAAATTTTCATTCAGGTGTCAGCAGTTTGTCAAAATTCATGAAGTTGAATCCTGAATTAAGATATTTTATCCAAGGCTATGAAAACTTTCAGCAGGGGATTTTCATGTTGGAGTTGTTTTAACTTTGTGACCTGACCTTGTTTTAAACTTCAAGCTGAACCCTGGGCACTCTACTGGGGGCGATTTCATCCCTCAGTGGCTTGTGGCAGAGACAGAGTGTGGAGAATTTGGATTGAGGCCCATTCTAGCCAAAAACTGTTCAAAACTGTTGTTCCTCAGAGCTTGTCACCCTCATGATCCTGAGCATCAGTGTGGAGATGGATTATTTTGTGACAGCCATGCAGGCAGAAATTCTGCTTCATACTAATCCCTTGGCTGAAGTTTCTGTGAGTTTTAGGTATGATGCTGGTGTAATTTAAGTTGCTCACTGGCTGTGGCTGTTTGGGGATGTGAGGAAAAACTCCTGGGTGTAGGAATGGAAAATAATCCAGGCAGCGGAAGCGATCTGTTCTTACTGCCTTCTGTGCAGGTCAGAGATTGATGGAGAGAGAATCTGAAACCTGTTGTGGTTTTCTATTGAGCTCGTGTTCTTTGTGTGGAGAACGGCGGAGGTGAGGCATGGGTGGTTACTGCTGTTGTAATAAACATCTGTGGGGACTGAACTTCTTGCGATTGCTGGTGTTGGACCCTAACAGAGGCAGGTGCTGAGCTCAGCCCTGGCTGGGAGCATCAGTCTCACCCTAGTATTGTGCCTCTTTTTTGGTCCTTTTTTTTTTTTTCCTTCAGTGAAAGCAGCATGTGTGTGCGCAGAAGCCAGAGTTTAATTTTTGCTGTGCTTTGTAAAACTCAGGACAGGCAAGGTGTAAGTTGGGTTGCATTCGTGGCATTTGGAGTCAGAGGCTCAAATCCAATGCTGAATGAAAATGTTTTCAAATGAAAATATATCTTTAGGCTTAAAAAACCCTCCTTTGGGTCTCTGAGTGTAGGAATTCCTGTGGTTGGATGCCGGAAGCATGAAGGGTTTTTGCTGTTCTCCCCTGAACCCCACAGTACACGGGGTTTGTTGTTCCCCCATAACCCCATCCAGGGCAGGAGCGGATGGAAATGGACACTGTAACACAGACAGGCCAAGGAATGTGCTGCCTGGCAGGCGGGGAGCTCCTGGATGTGTGTGCTGGACCGCTGCTCCTGGTTAATTGAAAGCAGCTGCTTAGTGCAGCCTGCAGCAGCGTGGGGCTCAGGTAGCCTGGAGCAGATCCCTGAGAGCCCCCACCGCAGGAGAGCTGCAAACACAGCCCGTGGAGCTGGGAATTCCAGGCAGCTGGGGCACTGCCCGGGAAACGGCGGCCCTAAGGATTGGGACAAAACTTGTTGGGTGCAGCAGAAGTGGTGGGAATGCTGCGCTCAGCCACACACGAGGGAGTTTCCAAGTGTGTTGACAAATAAGGATCAGAAGTTGGAACCAACTTTGTATTCTTTATTCAGTAACATATTTTATTAACCTGCAGGACTTCAGGCTGGTTTAAATGACTAAGTACTCCTGGGCTGACTCAGCCAAGACCACAGGCAGCTCCATGAGCTGGAAAAGCCAAAGGCAGAGTGCTGGACCACAGTGAGCAGGCAGTGACAGCGCCAGCTGAGAACTCCTGACGGACACATTTTGTAAAACACATTTGTATCCAAGATGTTGCTGGATGATATACTGTGACCATATAGATACTGAGGGTTTGATAAAGTATCTGCTGCCTGGGCTGGGTTTTTAAGGAACAGCTTTCAGGATTTCAGGGGGACAAAGCCTTGAAAGAGTTGTGCCGCTTGCAATTTAGAAGGTGATGGGTTTTGGCATCTGCAGAAAGATTAACATTCCCTCTGCTTTCTTCTGCAGTTTCCAAGTCATTTAAATACTCTTGTGCATTATAGAGTAGTTAATAACTGTCAATAATCAATAACATGGTTTTTAAACCCAGTTTTACTTTGCTTTTTAAGGCTTTCCGATAACAAACAGTTGTTCTTGCTTGCATCACTTGTCAGGTTGTTGGATTTGTATCCCTTGACGCCCTGCTTTCAAACCTGCAAGTGCATAAAACCTTTTTTTAGCCCTTTTTGACCTCATTTCTAGGCCGGTGTCATGTACTTTGTACCCAGTCACATCTAAGTACATCAATCACCCGTGTCGTGTGACAGTAAGGGGACACCCCACTGGCCCAGGATTGGATACACTTCCTTGTTTTTCCACTGCATATTTGTTTTCAGCCTGCTCACCCTACCCTAAGTCCCTGTGAGCTGGAGTTTTTGCCAGCCTGACACTTGGATTGCCACATTCAAAACCTGATTTATCCTGGAGCATTTTCCCTCAAAGGAGATTGAAGGCTGAGATAAGTTGAAAAATCTTATGGCCAGCAGAAGTTCTGTAACTCAGCCAAATTTACTTTTTTTTTTAACATTCTTGTGTCTCTTGCATTAGTGGGGGGACTGCACACTTCTGAAATATTATCAAAAATGTGTCTCACCTGAAGCCTTCCTTTATTTATTCCTAATTATGTGATAGTTCAGGAGGAAATTGCTGTAGGTATTCAGAGTAGTTCTGGAAAAACTCCCTGTACCTTTGGGTCTTCCATTAGTAGCTACTCCCTAAATCCAGAAATCTGAGAGGGTTTATTGCTTATCAGTCCTTGCTGGATTACCTGCTTTGGAATAACTAGTTCATGATAGTTTGGGAGCCTGTGAGCCTGCAGTTTTCCTGTAGAAAAAGGAGTGTCCTTTTGTGAGGAGTAACTTTTTGTACTTCACTTCTGTACTGTGAAGTGAAGCATCCTGGTGGTGTTTTCACTGCTGATGTGATTATATTTTCCTGACAGTTGATCAGATTTAAATGTTCCTTAGAGCTACCCAACAACCACCTTGAAAACTGCATCCTCAGCTTGTGGCCTGTATCCCCTTTCAAGGCACAATGCTTGTCTTGATGTTTGTGTAAATGCAAAATACAGTTGTTATTTCATTTTTTTATTGAGTGATGCTTGCGATTGTAGCTGTGGTTCCCATTTAAAGTTGTCTTTTCAAATAGCATTTCCAGGTAACAGTTGGTTTGGGTGACTTGATTTTTCCATTACACAGATCTGTTCTATTTGGAGAGGGGAATGAGGTTTTTCTGCATTGTCGTTGCAAAACTTTCTCTTTTTTTGCTTTATCTTTTTGAGGAACTGAATTCAGGCTTGTTTGTGGTCGATATTTCATACTCAGTGCAGAAAACCACTTTTGATTCCCCCGTGGAAAGAAATGGGCTGAGCAGGCACCGTCCCTGCGTGGATGCTCTCCCAAGGTGGGGCTTCTGGCTTTGCCCCTGGAGACCATCAGTGCTTTGCAGTCAGGAGGAGATTATCCTCCTGCCCCTCTGGTTCCCTTTTGAGCAGGAGGTGATCCATGCCTGGGAATGCAGAGGGAATCAACAAACCACTCTGAATTTCTGCTGGATACCGGCTTGTTTGCGTGTACTGTAGGCACAGAAGTGAGGAGCTGTGCTGTGTTAAGTTGTACTCTTGGAAGCAAAAAGACTCCAGTGGTTTGTACACTGGTCTAAACAAGGGGGTTTTCAGAGCCTGGGGAATTTTCAGTCAAAGCTGGGAGTAGTGTTTTCATGCATGTGTCTTGCAGGTCACACGGTTTAAAAATAAATAAACCCCAGGACCATGTCAGCCACAGTGTGGCTTGTGTGCGTGCTTAATCCCAGGGAATGCGTCTTTTGTAGCCCCCAACTGATTTCCCTGAGGGGGAATCTGTAGTTGGTTATTTTAGGACTCACTTCAAAATTCTGGCATTTTCTTAAAGGGCCTCAGACTGTGCTTGCTGGAAAAAACACTGGATACTGAGCTAAAATTTTCATTTTTTTTCCTTTCACTTTCCACATCTGAGGAAGGAAGGTCCCTTAAAACAGGCCAAATTTTTTTTAAAGTGCTGTGCTATATTCTGTATATTCTAACTGGCAATTAGTATATTTTCACATCCTGACATTTCACAAGAAAGCTTCATTCATCTTTTTTTTTGTTTGTTTTGTTTTGGCATGTGGTGTGTTTTGATTTTTCTGTTTTGCCTCAGAAGAAAGCATCCGGTGCCGTTGGGCTTTGCTTTCCTTGGTGCTGAGGCAGGACCAGTTCCCCGTGGGTTTTCAGAGTGACTGTTCAGTTCCTGTCAGAAGTGCCTCTGATTGATTAGGGATCCCCGCTGCTGAGTAATGACAGGACTGTACTTTTGGGCAAGAATTGCTGTCGGTGTGGTACGGAGCATCCACCCGTGCAGGGGGGAGTGCAGTGCTGAAACTGGGCTGCAAGTCAGCTTGAAAACAGGGCTGGGGCTGATGCGGGGTCTCTGTTCAAGAGGAAAACACCCAGGCTGGGGAAATGCCTACTGAAGGAGAAAGTTATGGTAAGTGCCTGCCTTCTGAGCAGAAGGAACATCCAGAGTAGGTGAAAGTGGGGGCATTTGGCTGTTTCTCTGCAAGGAAGGGAGGAGGGTAGGCTGGAGCTTGATCTTTGGATGGAATTGGGACAGGACCAGCCGTGGTTTGCTGGAGGTGAGGCTTTGCTCCTGAGGTTTTTAAAGGGGATGCTGAGAGGAAGTGAATTGAGCCAGTAAATCCCGGTTTTGTGATGGAATTAGTGGAGCCCCTCTCCTTTGGAGAGGCCAGTGCAGGCAGATGGGCAGCAGGTAAGAAAAGCTGTAAAAGCTTAATAGTAGTAAGGAGTGAGACTTGATGAGGGTTAAACTAAGCTTAAACCATTTGTTATCCATGACAGTGCACGTGTTTGGAGCACAGCTTCGGCAAGCTTATGTTTTCTGGTAGAAAGCATGGAGACTGCTCTTCTGATTGTCGTTTTTTTGGTCAAGAGATTCCTTCATTTCTTTAAATTGCATGGATTTTAGTTGCGGGAGGGCATGGCTTGGGTTTCCAATGCTTGTATCTTCTGCGTAACAGATGTAAACGTGTCATTCCTTAGCTCTGTGTGCCAGCTCCTGCTTTCACCCACAGTCACTGAGTGCCCAGTTCCCTCGCTCAGGGCACAGTGCAATGGCTGCTTCTCATTAACGCTTCCCTTAACTTAAAGAGCCTTTTTATCTTTCAGCCATGTTCTAATGGAGCAGGTCTGGCTTGCACCTTTCCCATTTCTGCTCCATCCATAGCTCTCCAGTTTGCATACGTGTTTTAGCACCTTTGTTGAATGCAAGTGCTGCTTGTCAGTTGTGTTAGTCATGAGCTGTAAGTCATTTATTCTTTTCTTTTTAATCTTTAATTTGATAGATACGTGGATGTAGATGGTTTTGTTTTGTTAATTTTCACACCACATCTTTTCTGTACTTTAGGTTGACTCCTCACTGCACTGTGAAAACCGTTAGGAAAAAGTCCTTGGGGTTAAAACCTGGGGCTCCACACTGTTACCTGCACTTGGGGCTAGAAATTAATATAAATGTCGACTGATCTGTCTGAAGCTGAACCCGTGCATCATAAGGCGCTTCCACTCTTAACGGGAGCTCAGCTGATCCACACGGACAAGTTAAGTGAGGTAGGGGCTGGCCCTTTCTCCAAGCTTGCCCTTGGATCAGTCCTTGACTTCCAGTCCTGCTGAAGGTTACTCAGTACTCTTTCTCCCCTGCTTCTAGGAAACTCAGCTCGGAGTCTAACAAACTGCTTCCCCTTCCCTGCTTTCCCTGAGATGATGTATCTGTCAAAATCCTCAAACGCTCATCTCATTTAATTTGGAATTGAAATTATTTCTTCTATAACCATAAAATGTGGAACTATCCTCTCCTAGTATGCTTTGAAGAAGCGGGTTTGAGGGCTACTGTCTTTTCACATCATGAAAAATCCAAACCAGAATATTTCTACCTATGCTGCTTTGGTTTACTTTAATCCCATTTCGGAACTTTCCAATTCTTTCCAGCATCTGTGCTGATTTTCATGTGCTTTCTGTAGAAAGTGGAAGACGACACGATGCCAATCCGTCGCTCGGTGAATGCTTCTTCCCGGGAAACTCCTCCCAAAAGCAAACCTGCAGAAGGGGAAGAGGTCAAAGCAGGTACAGTCATAGTTCTAGAGTGGATTAATGTATATCCAAACATAGGCTGGGTCTAAACTCTGGAAAACCCTACAGCCAGGATGAAAATATTATTAATGTTTGGCTCCCTGTCACAGGGTTTTCCAGGATTTGTGTTTTGCAGACACTGTTTTCAGTCTGAACCCACTTGTTTTGTCTTTTATACCCTGTGTCACTCCAGACATGAAAATATGGCTAAATATGGTCCCTTTTAAGTTTGCACATCCTTTAGGGTAAAGAAATTATGATGTTTCAGTAGTGTCAGAAAGATGGTTTGAGATCAAAAGGTGTAGTTAATGAGTGGAAAAACAAAG
This sequence comes from Dryoscopus gambensis, assembly GCA_013389985.1. NCBI lineage: Eukaryota > Metazoa > Chordata > Aves > Passeriformes > Malaconotidae > Dryoscopus > Dryoscopus gambensis. The sequence continues at coordinate 21,376 of WEIT01013871.1, read as the reverse complement.
TATTCAAATTTTTTCTCAATTTTTCTGAGCAAAAATGTTTTACCACAATGTGTCGTGAAATCTAGTCTGATATTAACATGCCTGGTCTTAGCAGCTTGGCCTCAGTGTCCCAGAATGTGTCATTTCACTACTAGAGTCAATTGGTTTCACTGACCTTGTCCTCTTTGGTGTCACAAATAAAAAAACTACCTGCAAAACTGACTCTTAATTCACTGTGCATTTTAAATGCCTCTGTGGGAAAACTATGCACAGGAATGTATCAGAAATGCTTAAGCTGCACAGAGCAGTGTTGGTGGGCAGTTCTTTATCCAAAAAGTGTGGAATTTCAGTTTATATGCATCTTATCTAGTAGGCAGCCCAGTCTCTGTTCTCAGCTAAATGCACTTTTATGTGTTTTTTATTTCCTTGGTAAATTGAGTTCTAACTGGATTTGATCCTTCTGATATACAAGAGCTCCTGCCAATGCACGTGGTACCTAAAGCTTTGCCAAGTCCGGAAAAGTGTGATGGAACTGTAATTATCCTTCAGGCACTTTTGTATTTGGAAACACCTGGGTCATAAGCAAAGCTGCTTCTTAGAATCCCAGGCCTGTCTGCAACAGCAGCTTGTGGAGTTTAGAGGAGAACACTGGTGGAACTGGTTAATTGTGAAAATGTTGCATGATGTTGTTTGCAGTTATTCTGGCATTTGAGGGCTGATTGCACCTTTACTGAAGCTCTTTCAGTACTTTTCTTCACTTTTAAAATTGCTTTTAAATAACACATTTAAATTAGTGAAAAGAAATTGGTGGAAAATAATTAGTGGGATGTGATCTTAAGTTTGGCTTTTTTTCCCTCTACCTTCCTAAAGAGTAAAACCTGGTTTTGGACAGTAACTTGGTGCTTTTTCACATTTTCTAGATGCAGAAGTCACCTCTGAGGAATCTGCCTCTGTTGGAGAGGAACAAGAGACTGAAACTCTGCCTGCTGCATCCAATGAAGCAGAACAGCCAAAGGAACCTGAGAATGAAGGGAAGGAGGAAACAAAGTCCTCAGAAGAAACCAAAAAGGAGTAAGGCTTGTTTGGCGCTGAATTCAGGGATTTGGGTAGGATTCTGGAGGAAGTCAGCTTCTATGGAGAGATGGAGGAAGTGAGTGCCTTAAGGTGCTTCTCCTCAAGATACGCCTCAGAAAGAAGCTACTGATCATGTGTAGCTGCTTTCTGGAGCATGTGAGGCTGAATATTGATACAATGTCTCTTTTTTACTAATACGAACATCAAAATATTCCTAAAGTTATGTTGATTCAAATGTCAGATGTTCTAGGTTTTTTTGTTGTTGTTGTTTTTCTGCTGCTTGTTGGCTTGTTTTAGTGCCTCTTGTCTTACTACTGCTCTGTATTTTCCCTAAGCGAGAAGGATCAGTCCAAGGAGAAGGAGAAGAAGGTGAAGAAGACCATCCCTGCATGGGCCACGCTCTCTGCCAGCCAGCTGGCTCGGGCACAGAAGCAGACTCAGATGGCAGCCACCTCCCGGCCCAAAATGGATGCGATTTTAACCGAGGCCATCAAGGTAGGCAGGACACAAATATGGTTTTTATCCACCTGTTGCAAAGCAGAACAATTTATGTCGTAAAACACACGAATTCAGCTTGCTGAGGTGCGGGTGGCTGCTGTGTGTTAGCAGGAAGCTGAGTGTGTAAGATGGGTGTGCTTGTGCCTGGAAGCCCATGGAGCTGACATGTGGGTCCATGAGGAGGAGGAGGGGCCCTGTAGCTGATTTCTTTGGTTAGAATTCGTTTCCCTCCCTAATTACATTATGAGGAACAGCTAGGATGGCATAACCTGGTTGATTGCTTTCATCATTTCGTTTGCTGTGCGTCCTAGCCACATTTAACTTCATTTACCTGGATTCATCCATCTATTTGATACATGTGCTTTTTTTTAGCCTTAACTTACTCTAACTCAGGACAGACGGAGATACTGTAAAGCTGCATTCCAAAGTGGTCTTGGTTTGCTTTATCCCTCCTGAGTGTAAGAGGAGATCTGTGCTGTTGTAGCTGTGCTGCTGCTCTGCCCTCAAGGCTTGGTTGCTCCCTTCAGAGGAGGCCTGAACTCCACCAGCCTTAATTGCAAGATGGCCTTTCCATCTATCTTCAAAAGATGAAGTTCACCTTAGGTCTTTTGCTAGTTTACTAATGTCAGTCCTCCATCTTCTTAAAAAAAAATAATTGGCAGCTTGTTCTGACTTAACGGTTACTCTGCCTGACATTAATAAAATGTTAGGAGATCAGTTGTGCAGCTTTGGTTTGCCAAAAGGTGACTGTATTTTGTATTTTAAGCTATTCCATATGAGTGCTTCAGAGCAGGGGAGTAGTAGATATGTGCTTGCTGTGCTGCTTTTCTGTTGTTTGTGTTGCTCTTCAGCTACTCAGAAAGGGAAAGTTAAGTATTTTGTTAGTCATGTTTTATACTTGAGTCACAGTGGGGAAAAGGCCAGCCCTGGCACCCTGTGGTGGCCTGTGTGCATGAGCCCAGTCTCTGTTCTTCCAGCCCCACTCAGGATAATTCCAGTGCAGGTGGTTTCTAATGTTTTGTTTCTGTTTCAGGCCTGCTTTCAGAAGAGTGGTGCCTCAGTCGTTGCAATACGGAAATACATCATCCACAAATACCCTTCCCTGGAGCTGGAGAGGAGGGGATACCTCCTGAAGCAAGCACTGAAAAGGGAGCTGGAGAGGGGAATCATCAGGCAGGTAAGAGCTGCTTTGTGGAGCAGCACCTGGAGATGGCATTGCTGAAGAGGGGCTGTTTACAAGGGCCTGGAGTGACAGGACAAGGGGGAATGGCTTCAGAGTGCCAGAGAACAGGGTAGATGGGATATTTGAAAACAATCCTTCCCTGGGAGGGGGAGCAGGCCCTGGCACAGGGTGCCCAGAGAAGCTGTGGCTGCCCCTGGATCTCTGGAAGTGTCCAAAGCCAGGTTGGATGGGGCTTGGAGCAGCCTGGGACAGTGAAAGGTGTCCCTGCCCATGGCAGGGGGTAGAACTGGGTGATGTTTGAGATCCCTTCCAGCCAAAACCATTCCACGATTCTGGGAACTGCGTAGGAATTTCTTAACTCCATTAGCAGGTCTGTGGAATGAACGTGTTCTTCCTCGTGGAGGTTCATCCACCTCTGTCTCTGCTGCACTGGACACTGGCAGGATTCCAGCACTGTGGTGTCGGTCATGTACTTTGCACAGTTGGTTTTTGTGCAATTCGTGGCAGTTTCTGGGTGTTGTGTCACACAGCATTGCAGCAGCACGTGAACCCAGCAGTGTCACTTGTGCAGCACTGTGGGTTTTAACACTGTAATTTATGCCTGTGTTATCTGTCAGGACCTCCTGGTCAGGACAGCAGAGTGTGTCCTAATGTCTGGCTGCAGTTTCTGATCTTACTGAAGTTTCAGTGGGTTCAAATCAGGCCTCTGCCATAAAAACCCACTGCAGGGTGACAGTGCATTCAAAATCTGCATCGTAATGTCAGTGAGTCTCTCTCAGGTTGTTAGTATTCTGAGTTACTCTGTTAAGGACTGAAATGGACTTTCTCTTGAACCAGGTGAAAGGAAAGGGAGCTTCTGGAAGCTTTGTGGTGGTGTCCAATGCAGGAAAAACTGTTCCAAAAGCCAGAGACAGAAAGGTAAGATGGATCATTTTAAACAACACTGAAACTTATTGCTCTGAAGCACATGTACTTTACCCAATGTTCTCAACCCAGTGTTCTCCTCCTTGCTGTGCTTTTAATCCCCAAGTACAGCAATTAAAACACCCATCCCACTAGTATCAGAATCAGAAAGCTACTATGAGGAATTAAACCCAAGTTGAATTATCAAAATCTCAGTTTTAAAATGTTCACATTAAGCCCCTAGGCTTTGGTTCAGAGGCAGAAAACTAAATGAGCATGAAACTCTTCGTCTGTCTTTACGTGGTACTGAGAGGTGCCTCTCAGGTACTGGAAGAGAGTTTTATGCTGCTGCTGCGTGTGTTTTATCTGTTGTGTGGATAAAGGGAAGGCTCCAGTCTTTAGGACTGAGGGGAATGTTTTCCCATCAGCTGTGAGGACAGAGGGAGGAAGAAGAAAATATCCTAAGGCTTCTGGAAGAAAGCTGCTGATGCTGGGTGTTGTTGGGGAGTAATGTGAAGGGGATGATTTTCTGAGCCTCACAGTTAGCTGTGGTTCCAGCACTGCTGATCTCCTCTCCGTGCTGTGCTGAGTGTTTGAAACACGTTCCTAACTCTGCGGTAACAAAACGTGTAGCTGGAATTGCCAATCCCTTGGTATTAGACAGGCAACGCCTTGGTGCTCATCTCTTGCCTCCTGGGGAGACCAAAAGCCCTAAAACTGAAGGAAATGTTCACAGGCTTGGTGTAGGGCCCTGGAGGAAACTAATTGCAGTGGAACTTTTTAAACAGAGCTCGCTGGCTCCACGAGAGGTGTGAGCAAGGCACCTGACACCTGCTGGCACACCCCCTCTGCAGCGTATGGGCGTCTTTGTTCCCTGTTACTTTCTCTGCACTGCAGCAAAACAAATGTTTTGGATGAATTTGGCTGGCAGGGGAGCAGCTCCCTCACCCATTGCACTGTTTGCAGAGCTGCTGTTCAGCATCCAATCACTGAACTTCAGCACATTTTCTGTATGAAGAACAGACCATCTTTCCCTGATCATCCCCTCTCATAGTAACAAAAGGGGTGGAGCAAAACTCAGAATGGAACGTTGGCTTCAATCAAGATTTTATTGCATTATTTAAAAAAAAAAAAAGGAATCCTGTTTAGCTGTTCATTTTGGGGAAGACTTGATTTGTGTAAACAAGTTCTGTCTTTGATGAGTTTTAAGTTTCATGTCAGCATGTATCATCATCTTCACAGAAAGGGTTGTAAAGCATTGGCATAGGCAATCCAGGCAGTCACCATCCCTGGAAGTCTTCAAAAAACATACGGATGTGGCACTTGGGGGCATGGTCTGGTGGTGAATGTGTCAGTGCTGAGTTAATGTTTGGATTTGATGATCTTGGAAGGCTTTTCCAGACTGAATAATTCTGTGATTCTATGATTTTTCTCCTGTCTTACTGAAAGGTGGCAGAGAAAAACATCTATAGTAAGAGGAAGGAAAAAATTAAAAATACAGATGTTGTTAGATACTCAGCAATTTGTATTTGTGAAGTTTTCCTAAAATTCCTATGAAAATTCAGCCACATTTGCTGGATTTCACCTAAGCTGCAAAACTTTTTAAGTTGCTGAAGAGCTGCCTTACAGCACCTGAGTTTCCAGCTCTGCAGCCAGTGTCAGGAGCACTTCTCCCCACATGTGCATCGCTGGTTGAGAAACCCAGAGTTTTAGGCCCTGCTGATGCATAAAAGTCTGTGTGTTTCAGAAAAGCACTTCGGCTCTGAGTGCAGAGCAGCAGGTGAAGCTGGAGGATGTCCTGCCGCTGGCCTTCACCCGCCTGTGCGAGCCCAAGGAAGCTTCTTACAGCCTCATCAAAAAATACGTGTCTCAGTATTACCCCAAACTCAAAGTAGATATAAGGTAAGTGCTGGAGTTGCTTTAGCAAGCAGAGGATTGGGGAAACTCAGCCTTCCTCTGGCTCGGTCTCACTTCACGATGATTCAGTCTGGTATTTAGGCAGCCAGGTGCTGCTCCGAGTTGCAGGGCCTGTGGGAAAGCTTGAGGAAAAGCTGTGCCTTTCCCTGCGTCCCTCCACATCCCATCTTTGTTCCTGACAACACCAGCAGCTCTGCTCTGCACACCTTAACCACACCCACATCCCTTTACTGCCTGGATGTGAAGGCCTCTCCTCAGGGTCTCATCCCCCTTGGATCTGGGTGCTTTAGCCAGCACACACGTTACAGTAATCTTTAAGCTGACCTGTACGGAGCGAGTTGAGGCTTGCGAAGGAAACCAGGAAATCCTGTGTGTCACCTCTGAGAGGGTTTTGTCAGCCCCTTCTTTGCCGGTGAGCTGACTGAGTGCCCACCACATCCAAATGTGCTGCTCAAGGTGAGTGGATCCTTGCCGGGGCTGCGTGCCCGGCGCTGCCGTGACAGCGAGCAGGCAGCACTGCTCAGCTCCCAGCACGGCGCCGTGCTCTGTAACGAGCCTCGCTGACAGGTCTCCATGTCAAGTGTGTGCATGTAGGCAGACACTCTAAGTGCTGCTCTGCTCACCTGCTGCAAAGCGCTGTTTCTGTTTGTTTTTGGAGCTGTCAGTGTGTGTCAGTAAAGCTTTCTCCTCCTGTGTTTCAGACCCCAGCTGCTGAAGAATGCCCTGCAGAGAGCTGTAGAGAAGGGCCAGTTAGAGCAGATCACAGGGAAGGGAGCATCTGGGACGTTCCAGGTCAGAGAATGAGTTCATCTTTGTTGACCGCAAGCCTTGGATGTCAGTTACGGCGCCCTCTCCCCTGGTGTCACTGGGTAGCCCTTTCTCCAGCAGCCTGGCATGCTCAGCACTTGTCCAGCTGTGAAGCAGTAGGACTCCTGTTCTCCTCCTGGTCTCCGTTTCAGGAGCAGACCCCTGTTCCCTTGCTGAGCGTGCTGCACGCACTGCTCAGCTCTGACTCACCAGCACAGTAGGGAGCTGGTGGGGTAAGCTTTCCTTTCCATCCCTAACTGGAAGTGCAGCAGGTACCCCAGATGCCTGCGATGTCTTTTACTCATGTGTGTACCTCAGAAGTCGCTTGGGTACATTTGGTCAGTGGGATGGAGGGAGATGTGATTTATTTTGCTTTCTTTCCTGCCCTGAGCAATGGGCCCTTAGGCTGGCACAGCGTTGCAGTGTATTTGGGGGCTGGGGTGAGGTGTTGCTGGTAAAGCCCCCCAGGCCAGCTGACTGACGAGGCCTGTCCTCCCACCTTGGGCTGGGAGAGCAGCGTTCCCTGTGCAGTGTTTTAATATTAAACGTATCTGTGCTAATGCAGGAGCGCCGACCCACCTGGTGCAGAGGAGCTTGTCCTGACCTGGTTTGGGAGAATTTTGTCTTGATGCTTTTCTCTTCCTCCTTGGAAAATAGCTGAAGAAATCAGGGGAGAAGCCCCTGCTGGGTGGGACTCTGATGGAAGATGCCATCCTGTCTGCTATTGCGGCCATGAATGAACCGAAGACCTGCTCCACCACAGCGCTGAAGAAGTATATCCTGGAAAATTACCCAGGGACCAACTCCAACTTCCAGGGTAAAGTACTGATCCATGTAAGGCTTCTATTCTGCATGCTGAGAGAGTCATGCAGCTGCAGATGTGCCTGTGCAGCACCTTTAAACTGCTCTGTTGAGTTTGCAGGGAGCTGCAGCTGCTCAGCTCTTTGTGCTGCAGGGATGCTCTGTGGTTTTCATTCCCATCAGTGCCTTTCAAGCCGGACAAAGGCCAGTTCCTGAGACAGAATGCACGATTCTCTTGTCTATAGCTAGGAAGGGGGAATAGTATTCAAGTACTTTATTGTTCTTAAATCATCAAGTGGATTTCGTCTGTCTCTGCTTTGAAAGGGACAACTTGGCATCAATGCAGTTCCTAATTGCTTTTCACTTAGAGAACTCGTGTAGTTTAACTTTTTAAAAAAATTCACGAGCACCCCTCTTACTGATTTGTTTGAGGCCCTACTTTGGATCTGATTTTTAAAAGGTCAAACAATTAAGGAGAAAAGCCAATCGTGTTTTATTTGGAAGGGAGATTTGGCATGTCTTTGTTCCCAGGAGTGACACTAATGTCTGGTTTGACTTTTGCATGAGCAGAGGCTTTCAAACAGATCTTCTGATGGCTTATTTGGGTTATTTGGGCTGAGCCCCGATGCAGCTGGCTGGTGCTGGAGGTCAGTTGAGAGAGGCTGAGCTCACAGCGGTCTCTGCTCAAACCTGAACGTGGCTCGGTTTGTTCCTGTGGTGTCACCCAGCTGGTGCCATTCCTCAGGGGCAGAGAGGAGATTGCTGATCCCGGTCTTTACCTGGAGCTGAAGCACAGCATCAGCACAGCTGTTTGGTGCAGGGTTGCTGACACACAGCACGGGTTCCGGGGCTGAAGAAGCTGCCTGAGGCCTTCTGCCAATTAGAAATTGATGTTGAGTGTGACTTCTTAATCTTGGGGCAGGGAAAAGTTTCCAGGCTTCCTAAGCCCTCACATGGTTTATTTTCAGGACCACTGGAAATGTCCCTGGTCCTTAGGACCTGTGTTGAGCCAGCCTCCAGTGCTTGTCACTCCTGCAAGGCCAATAAGGAAATCTCAGCTTGCAATCTGTTGTTTTCTTTCTCCTTCCGTTACATAAAAGGAATTTTGATGATCTCTGCTTTGTTCTGAGAGCAACCGGAGGAAGATCTGGTGCAATGTGAAAAGCAGGCGGGTACACACTGCAGAGCCAGAGCTCTGCTCTCCTCCCCATTTTATGCCTCATCTCAGAACTGGACTTGACTGGAGTCAAATCCTTTACATGCTGCTATTGATCTTTGGCACCCAAAGTAAAACCAGCCTTGTGGTTATACAAACTTTGGAACGTGCTTGAGAGCAAACCTTGTTTTTCCCTGGGAGCTCAGTATGTAAATGGCCCCTCTAATTCAAGCTGAAAATGGTTCTGAACTGACTAAAACACCCCAGCCCTTTGCCAGAGACAAAGATCCCCTGTACTTGCACAGTTTGAGTTACAATTCTTACACAGTGCACAGTGGAATGGCTGGAATAAAAGTCTGGAATAAAAGACTGGAATAAAAAGTTCATTTGTTGTATTTCTAGACCAAATGTTTTACCCTTTAAAAAACAAAACAGAAAGCAAACCACAGTATGGGGAAGGATGCAGCACATACAACATTTAGAACATGAGATCAAAACCAGGGTGAAAGGCTTGTTTTAAAACATACTTGGGAGGACAGTCTGAGACCTGGGTTAAACTTGGACAGAAGTAGTTATATGGTGCTGTTGAATGATTTATGAAGGAGCATCACATGATCATGGCATCAGAAACGTGCACTGTTCTTGAGTCCTTCCTTTGGAGAATTTAAAGCTACTCTTGCCAAGTGCTCAGGAACAAAAACTTGTATCTTGCTCGAAAATTGACTCAGAGGATTTCCCAGCCTGACTCCAGCTCTGACTTCAGAGGGCACAGCAGAGAGCAGTAAGATCAGACAGGAGGATAAAGATAGTAACACAACCTTTCTCTGATTTCTTTTTCACAGTGCATCTACTGAAGAGAACCCTGCAGAAATGTGAGAAGAATGGCTGGATGGAGCAAATTTCTGGGAAGGGCTTCAGTGGAACCTTTCAGCTTTGCTTCCCATATTATCCCAGGTAAAGAGCTTGGCTGTAAAATGATGTCCAGGAGTTTTGCACAGCTCAGGTAGCAGAGCTGAAGTTCACGACCCAACCTCCTATTTACAGGGCGGTTGTGGAGGGTTTGATCTCTGGTGAACTGCCACATCGTCACCCGTGCTGTGGATAATGGCATTGCTTGGGTGAACAGAAAGCTGACTTCATCAGCAAGGGAAGCTTTTAAGGGCAGTAGAAATACTGGGCTCAGTATTCTCAGCTTGTGCTGGTTTTGCTGCAGGCTGGGCTACTTGAGTGTTCCTGTGCTAAAACCAATTCACCTGAGCAGGGAGCGGGGTGGGGTCTCCACGCCAGGATGCTCCTAAGGGGCAGGACCCAGCTGTTCCTTCCTTAAGGGAGGAGAGGTGGGAGGAGGGAGGATGACCTAGATTAGCTACTCTGAGTCTAAACCAGCCTTTCTTCTCCTGCTGTGGGCTGATATTGTGCTGGGCCATGTGGAGCCCAGGGACGGGGCCTTGGTGTCCCAGGAAGAGCCAGATGGCAGCCCAGTCATTAAAGTGCCTGCTCCCCAGCTCCTTTTATTGCACAGGTCCTCACAGCTTCAGCCACGCTCAGCTGCTGGAGTCTGATCCTGCCCCTTTGTTGTTTCTCTCCCTGGGTTTGCAGGGAAGGAGCAACGAGGGATGGAAATGGAGAAGGGACTGCTTAGGGCTGGTGCATTCCCAGGCCATCATGTTTCTGCCATTGCAGAGGCTAAATAACCTTGGTTTGGGATAGCAGCAATCACAGAATTCCTGGGGGCATCTCTGGATTAGGCCAAAGCTGTAACCTTGGGGGGAAGCTGCAGAGGAGAGCCAGGGTTACCCAGGGCTTGCCTACCCTGGAGTCGTATCCTTAGAAGCAAATCACGCTCTGACCAGACCCCTCTTGTAGCCCAGATGTGCTCTACCCAGAGAAGCAGCAGGATGAGGATTCCGAGGAATCTGATGAGGAAGAAGAGGAGGAATCTGAGGAGGAAGAAGAATCTGAAGAGGAAGAGTCTGAGGAGGAAGAGCCACCACCAAAGAAGAGGTATGGCAGCATGAGAGATGAGTGGGCTCCTTTGGATGAAATGAGTGCCTGTCACAGCTGTAGAGTGCTCAGGTGTGGTCACCTATCCACAAGGCTGTTGCTAAGCTGCAGAAGTTTCTAATTATTCCTTGCTCCAGAGATACTGACCTCCCCCATTCCATCATTCAAAGCCTTCCTCTTTTCTCCTCCAGATGAGAGCGAGCCTGTGTTTATTCTTTGTGTTGCCTTTAGTCTCCTGCTTTAGAAAGTGTTATGTTTCACATGGAACTTTTTGTATTTATTGTTTCCTTAAAAAAATTCTTCCCTACAGTAATTATTTGCAGCTCTGTAGCCAGATACGAGACCTGCCTCACTCAGAATGTGGACTTAATATGAGTGTTGTTTGTTAAGTAATAAAATCCCATTTAGAGAGGAGAGGTAGTGCTTAGGGCTCTTAATTGTTCTGACAGCTGACTGATTCACTGTCATTATTTATATGTTTATTTGCCTAACAAAGGGGTTGGAAGCCTCGCTGGCAGCTGTGGGGATGGGAAGTGCTCAGTGTAGAGCTACCAGCAGAGCTCTTGCTCTTTGGGATTTAGCTCATGGAATGTGCTGGCAAAGGACGGGGATGCCAAGAAGTGCTTCATTTATGCAGATTGCTGACAGCAGCTCTGCTCTGGGTACCGTTTGTGCCTCCACTGAGCTCCTGTGCTGTCTCTCCCTGACAGGATGCAGAAGAGACCTCCCCCCAAATCCCGGAGCAGGGCCCCTCCGATGAAGCGAAGAGAGTCCAAACCCAAGCCAAGGAAAACCCCCGCTGCCCGCCGGGGCAAAGCAAAGCCCCCTCCCAAGGTCAAAACCCCTGCTAAGAAAGCCAAACCAGCAGCCCCAGCCATCAAGAAAGCCTCCGGTGGCAGCTCTTCCAAGAAACCAGCAGCCAGCGGGAGGAAGGAAGTGAAACCCTCTGCCAAGGGCAAATCCACCATGAGGAAATCTCTCCGGGCAAAAAAGTAAAATGTTTCCAGTGTCAGGGAATCCCATGGTCAAATCCACAATCTTGTTTTATAAGTCAACGTGCATTTGTATTTTAGTTCTGATGCTTAAACACTTCTTTAATTTTTTTTAATTTTTTTTTTTTCTTGAATGATGGGGAAAAGCTGAAAACTAAATCAAACCAACCCGAGAGTTCATTAGATCTCGATGCTGTGCCTCGTGCCTGCCCCTCCCCTGGAACGAGTCATCTTTACTTTCTGCAATAATTTTAGGACTTTTCTAGGACGTCTCTAATCTGTACATTTATGGTGTTCCACGTGGGTTTCAGGGGGGAGGGTTGGCTTTTAAAACAATTCTTCAAAGAAGATCTTTATATCTTTAGACAGCAGGAACAGGATGATCGGGGGAATGTGGTTCTTTAATGAGAAGGCGCCGTGGCAGAGGAGTCCTCCCTAGATCCCTGCATGCCGAGGTCCTTGGCGCTTCCGTGAGGGAGCCGTGTACATACAGCACTTGCACTGAGCCCCGAGGTGCTGCTTTCCTCAGAGCCACGGGCCCAGGGGCGGCCGGGGGGTCGGATCCTGGGCGTCTCCTGAGGGTCTGGTGCCAGAGGGGCTCCAAAAGGGGCAGCTCTCGGTTAGGCGGGTGATTTGAATTAGTGTTTCCACACCACATCTGTACCTTAAAACCAAAATATATCAAAGTCTTCTTGAATCCAACTTTCAAATGTTTTTAAGAGATGAAAAGCCTGAGTTTGTCACCTCTTGTTTACCCTTTTTTAAAGAGAAGTTGGAGAGCTATACAATTGCTAATGTAGAGATGTTGATAAGTGAAGAACATGCGGTTTGCTAAAATAAAATGAAACTAGATTCCAGGCCCGCCTTCTGTGTCCATTCTCTCCTCGACACAGCTTCTCCTCCTGGAAAGGTGGAGAGGAGGGAATACAGTCACCATGGATTGCTGCAGAGGCAGATCTTTGTTCAAAGCCAGCGTGATTTAGCCTGAGCCACTGCCAAGCTCTGTAGTTGGACCAGCTCCTGACCTTTTTCTTCCCTGGTTTCTCTGGAGACAAAGGTGAGTGAGTTAAAAAGCTCTGTTGGAACCTCTTGCTGGTCCTCTTCTTCCCTGTCAGCGATCAGTGGGGACGAAAAGGCCCAGCTGAAACCTTCTCCCCCTGCCCTGCTCAGCGGAGCAGCCCCTGCCTTCAGAGCACGTCTCGCCACGTCCCCGGCGCTGCCGTGCCCAGGGCACTGAGGGCAGTGGGACCTGAGTGCTGCAAGGAGCTGTGAGGAGGGGAATTACACACACAGAAAGGGAGAAAACAACTGCATTGAATTTATTCTTTTCTGCTGCTGTCACAGTGTGCTACCTCTAACTGGGAGTTAAAAAAATTCCTGTAGAAGTGGCCTAAATTGCTCCCAACCCTGTAAGAAGGGTACAAACAGCAGGTTAAAAATCACAGCGGATGGGAAACAGAGTGAAAGCTCTGATCAAAGCATGATCCACAGGGATGTGAAGCAATTAGAAACATTAGTCAATGGCTTGTTCCTGGGGCTGCTTGTACCGAAGCCATGGGGTTTGTTGGCATTGTGGTGAGATGAATCGGAGAAACTTCTCAGTGCTAGGCTATTTATGGGGACAAGGAGTCTTCACCCAGCTGCTGGGCATTTTACAACCTCTCTCTTCCTAATGGCATTCCCACACCAACAATCTCATGGGTATTTGTTAAAACACTGTTCTGGATGACAGATTTCTCACATCTGAGCAGGGACACCTTGAATTAAGAGTTGTGCCAAAACCTTGGTCATCACCAGACTGGCTGTGGTTTGAATTAAGTGATTGCTGCACACCAAGCCAAAAAAAAGGCACAAGGTTGGTTGTATTTAATCCAAAGGAGTGATCCTTTCTCCCCAGGAGCAGTGACTGGGATTAAATGGGAAAATCTTCATTGCCAGCAGAGCAAACACCTTCTGGGGGTTTGTGCCGGCTCTGCTGCTCACTCTTCTCCAGTCTCCGCTTCCTGGCCAGACTGGGCTCCGTTATGTTGTTTCTTCAGCCCCATCTGTCCTATTTTTTTCCTTTTTTTCCACGGTTTCTCCACTATAGATTGATCCGGTGGCTCTGCCTTCGCAGCTCGCGGTGTCTCGAAGCAGCTGGCGCTGGCCCAAGGTTCGAATGCTGCCGCTCGGACCCTGTTCCTCACACCCTCGGGATTGCTGGGGCACGAGACTGGGATTTTTGGATGCACCGCCCAGGGTTAGACCCCAGCTGCTTCCCAAACTGCTGCTTTCCCATTCCAGGAGCCAAGCTTGTCCCTGGGGCTGGGGGCAGCTTCGCTCCGGCTGGCCCGGAGGGTGAGAGGCAGGCTCTGGGTTACGTGGTTGCTCTGCAGTGAGGCCAGAGCCTCCCCTCTTCATTCTTTTTTCCAGCAAAAGCAGGCAGCCGTGGGCAGAACTGCACAGGGAATGTAGGAACTGGGGTGAAAAGGGTCTGAGCATCAGGGCAGGGGGTGGCGAGCGAGCAGCCACGTGTGTACGTGTCAGGGTTAGAAATCGCGGCTCCGCCGGGGGGGACGGGGAAAGACGCAGAGAAAATCAGTTGCCGCCGCGTTTTCCAAAATCCCGAGCGAGCGTTCCTGCTCGCCGTCGCTTCCAAGAAACGGAGAGAACCGAGGAGGAAAATTGCGGTGATTCATCGCGGGCAGATCGGAGGCAGGAAATGGGAGTTTGCTGCCTGCCCCGTGCCCGGCGTGGGCTCGGTGGGCTCGGGCTCGCCGGGGCCTGGCTGGCGGCGAGGGCTTGACACCCACGGGTCGAGCATCCCTGCGCCGCGGCCGGAGCTG
>WEIT01013870.1:222271-246191 GCA_013389985.1 Dryoscopus gambensis | reverse complement strand
CTAACCAGCGTGAGAGAACAGCAGCTAACAGGCCACAGGAAGCTTCAGAGTTGCACACTGGGCAGCGCAGGGTTTGAAAAATATAAAAGTTAAAACTTAAGGCATCACCAGTAGGAATAATGCTCTGCTGCCAGTTTGTGGGTCAATCTACATACAGTAAAAAATGTAGGTTGACTTAAATTTATTGGTCTTTTTCTGTAATGTGTACGCAGGATCTGAAATGAAACTTTTCATATCCTGTTAGAAAAATTCCCAGGAGAGCTTAGGGCAATGATTACTACACAATGCTGCAGCAGTTGTGCTAAATAAATGCTGCTGGGTTTTCAATTCAGTCTTTCAGGTGCTGGCAATTTTAACTACAATGGACTAAATTATAATGTTGTGTCTGTTACTGGTGAACAAGCTGCCAATAATGTTTTCATGTGCCCTGAAATAACTGCCTGTAGCTTCTTCTGTGTTTGGCTTGGTGCGAGATGGAGGATTTAGTTGGAATTTTGATGTTCTTGTTTTTACAGGAATGTACAGAAAGAAGATCGGGTCCCAATGCTGGATGAGTACAGGGAGTACAAGAAAATCAAAGCCAAACTGAGGCTGTTAGAAGTCCTTATCAGCAAACAAGATTCTTCAAAATCAATTTAAATTATATGCCTCCAACCTGTTGAGTAACATGCTGTTTCCATATACTACCCCTGTACTTACTGGGTGCTTGTGTTCATGTGTCATGCACTGTTGAAAGAATCCAGTTTGTGCACTTTACTGTGGTGCCACTAGGACATGTTGGAAGGGTAAGCAGGTCCTGTCTAGAGAGCAAATGAGGTTTCTGAGTTTGAGACTGCTCTATCCAACTTTAGCAAACACAGTTTCCATCAAAGTTTTGTATTCCGGATGCATCCATCCTGTTCCAAAAGAACCATAGCTTTTTTTTTTTCTTTAGCATTCAAGAACTTTGAGACTCTTATTACCAACCTTTGGCATTGTTGAAGAAATTATTAATATCATAATGCTACACCGAACTACTTCTCTTGCCTATTTTTTTTTGTTATGGGGAAAAAAAAAATCAGCAAATTAAGGGTACAGCTCTTAATTCCTGGAACACTTAAACAGACTGTAATTCCTTTCAAAGGACTGCTGTGGAACAACTTTGATTTTTGGTATTCTAAATTGCACCTATACACAGTAATAATTAACATCTATGGATTTTGCTCATTAGTGGTCACGTTTCCTCCTTGATAAAGATGACAGTGGACAAACCAGAAAGTGACCTTTTCTTAGTGGCTTTTAAACCTTGGAAAACTGAAAAGTTCAATCACATGCTGCCTACAGGACTCATGTCATTGTTGTTCATTCGATCCCTTTTTCGGTTGCTGTTTATCAGCCAGTGGTGACGTAGTGTTTGGGCTGAATTGGATACGGCATCTCCGCTTTCGGAAGATTTGAGGAGCACAGTGACCACTTTGGTGTTTGGGAAATCTGATGGCGCTCAGACTTGCATGGCTCCGCAGAAAGGAGCTGGCTTAGGACAGTTTAAATCCCACTGTACCTGAAATGAGTATGGTGTCAAGGGCTAAAATCAGTGTAGTTAACACGCACCACAGGGAGAACCGTCGGTTTGGAGTGGAAAGATTACTGCTGTTTATCACGGTTTTGTTTTACAGTTGGAGAATAAAAATACATTATCTAACCCTTACGATGTAAGCAAAACAGTTTATGGGCCTCGCATGATTTAGCTTCAGAGTTGAAACTAAATAATGTTTTGAGTATCACATCTGCTGTGCTGAATGATGATTTAGGGGCTAGCTTTGCTCTGCAGCAGCCATCCGCAGCTGTTTCTGATCTGGCAAAATCAAAATGTTAATTTCAGCTGGTGCTTTCTCAGTTTGTTTTTTTTTTTTATTATTTTAGTGTATCAGTTTGATTGTGGCCATGTTTTGCATGCACCTACTCTCACTGCATGTTTTTATGACTGGCTAATGTCAACATAGCAATGATTCACTCTGCTTTATGAAAGACCAAAAATGAACTTTCTCACGATGTAACAAATGGCTCGCATGTAACCTCGGAGACTTGCTGTTCTGTCATGAAGCATATGAAATAGGTTGCAAGTAGGATTTTTAGTGCTCAGATTTCATTTCTGTACTGTAGAATACTTCTTGGTTTGTTTTACTCTGCTTGTAGGCATGTAATTTTGGAATTCAGAAAAAAAAGCACTAAAACTATTGAGCACTGGTGGTATGCCTTTTTTCTTTTTTTTTTTTTTTTTTTAACTGCAAAGTGATCTGGGACCTTAGAGAATTATGAGGTTAAACTAGTCTTGAGACCATTTACCAATTTTATTCAGCTCCATTGTGCAATGTATACTTCAGTTCCTTTTCTATCAGTCTGCAGACACGGGTGTATCCAAACATTGAAACTAATGTGTACTGTATAGTGTTGTACATGAATGTTTGTGTTTTATATACCACATGCAAAATGTCAATATGCACTATTTAAATGTTTTAAATAATATATTCCTCCTTTATAATGCTTAAATCTATATGATTCCAATATTTTTATAAGTGAGTGAGTGATCAGACTGGTTCCAATTCAGAATTAACAGCTGCTTTGTGTTTGTTATGCAGTGTTTGGCTGTTTATTCAGTATAGTAGATAAGCATGGCAACAGTTATGCTGAGTGTGTTTTGTGCCACCCTTGTTGAGCAATAAATAAATGGTAGAACTAGGCATTTTGTGATATAACAGTTTTACTTTGGTAAAAGCAAAACCTATATATCTATATGGATATATAGATATGGAATATATATAACTGAACCAGATATAATTGCATTGCTATGTCTGGTGCTCATTGTATAGACTTTTATAATAAAAGTACCTTAACCTTTATTGTCTTATATCTTTGTTTATCATCATGCTTTCTCTTCCACTGCTATCTCTTAAAAACAAGTGCTGAGTCCTTTGCTGCTCCTGTTGGTAGCTCCGGTGTTGGTGGCGTAGGTCTGGATTCCGTGATTGCCCTGGCGGTGGCTCAGGTGAAACTGCATCCCCGGAGCCTTGTTCCACCCCTGCGGGCTGCGCCTCGGCAGGGGCAGCTGGAGAGGCGCCCCAGCAGCTCCTGGACTCACAGCTTGGATCGTGGTGCTGGCTGGGCTTCAGTTCCTGCTGGGAGCGATGGAGGAGCAGAGCGGCAGCCGGGCTCCTCGCTGCCCCGGCAGCAGCGGGTTGGCAGTAGGCGGGGCAGGGAGCCGCCGCTGGGGTGATTCATTCACTGCCAGTGAGTGCCCCCTCGGCTGAGCACACTGGTTGTGTCTCTGTATCCATGAGGATCTCCCATCCCTGGAATCGGTGCTGCAGCAGGTACTGCTGTGGGGCCAGGAAACACAGCTCTTGCACACGCTGCTCTGCACGCCAGAGGATGCTTTTCCTCTGAACCAAACAGACTTTATCTCATAGTATGTTGTTGTGAGCTCATGGAAAAAGTGATCAAGATCTTTTAAGCTGACTCTCGTCTGTGAAAATCTGTGAAAATCCACCTTTCTTCAGCCTGAGGTGTGGCAGGGGATGAAGAACTCCTGAAGGTGAAGACTCTGCTTTTGGATGTGTGGCAGTGCAGGTAAATGGGAACAAGAAACCAGGAAGTTGAGGGAGCAAGTGAGGGAGAGGAGATGAAAGGCAGCCTTGGGGATGTTCTTTAGGTTGGGACGGAATAACCTCCCCTCTGACCACATGGCCTTTCTCTGAAAATGGGGGAAAGAAATTCTCAGGACACTGGCCTGAAGAATGAACAAGGTTCCTACAAATCTGTTCTACAACCCCCCAGTTTTCCATAATTACTTTATTTATTCAATGAAGCTTGCTGTGATCAGGATGCTAATAAGAAAACAAAATGCCCTCAAAGAGTGGTTTAGTGGGAACTGCTGCAAATCCGTGTGCATTGAACTAGGATTTTAATGAGGAAAATAACTGTTGAACACTATTAGTCAAAGTGGAGGAGAAGCATGTTTTTGAGGGTGAAAAAGCTCAGTTATATTAGGAAAATCTTTTGTTACTGGAGAACCAGTTCTAAGTCAGTGCAAGTCTAGAGTATTCCAAGCTTTCCCTCTTCAAACCTGAGCTGTTGCCTGAGCCGTTGTTTCACTGCAGGGCACAGAATTTGCAGGGAAAAGCCAGGCAGGGTGTGGAGAGGGTGTCCTGTGTGCTGGAGGAGTGGGGTGAGGTTGAGGAGTGCTTGAAAGTGCTTTTGGGAAGCTGTGGGAGAGGAACTGTGTCCAAAGGTTTTGAGGCTCTGTGTGAGAGGGCTGCCAGGAGGAGGAAAGTTTGGAGATGCCAAGGGTGCCACACACCTGCTTTCCTGCTGTCAGGCTCTTGAGAAATCAGGATAAACAGATCATCAGTGACCTATGCGTTCTGGGACGCTGCCTGGCAACAAGATCCCTTTGGAGGGGAAGGGAAGAGGGGTTTCATTTTAAAAACTGGTCCCTTTAGAAGAGAGCGACTGACTTGGGTTGGCCGGGAGACCAAAGTACAAAATCAGTGACCCCTGGCAGGGGCGCCCTGTGCTCCCTCACTCTGCTGTTGGGGTGGAGATCTCGTCTTGGGACCCTTCAAATGCCTCTGCTTCCTTCTCGCGACCCTGCTGCTCCATCAGACACAGGGAGAACGGAGCCCATGCAGTAGCGTGATAATGCAGGACATCGGCTTTAAAGTACAACCCCTTGTAGGATTTTTCTAAGATTCAGGGGCTTTGGGGGCTGGGGGCCGTGTGTCATGCAGGAGCCGAGGCGTGCAGCAGCAGAACTTGCCTGGGACAGGGACTCGGGGGTGCAGCGGGTGCTCCATCCTGGCGCTGGCCCCGGCTCCTCCCGTGGCATGTCCGGATGGCGCCCGGACACGTGTTTTATTTCCTCCTGCAGCTGAGTCCCAGGGATGAACAAACAGCAGTGACTGCCTAGGAGTGCACAGCTCCTGGCCGGCACATAACTTGTCTCTGGAGCTACGGGTATAAAGGGATTGAGGAATAAAAGGGATGTTCCCGGAGTTCCGGCTGGTGCAAGGATGAAGCGCCCTCTGGTGCCGGCAGCTGTGAGCGCCTGAGCCAAGGAAAAGAGATTCGGGTTTTTCCGGAAAGCTTAACTTTATTGTTGTTTCTCTGAAGGTAACAGATGCCTGGGATAGGAATTGTTGAGAGAGAAGCGTTAACCTCGGCAGCTGATGCACGAGCGGAGCAAGGGTCGGGGGAGGGGAGGGCGGATGTGAGGGAGCAGGTCCGGGATGCTGCCAGGGCTCGGGATCTGCTCCCTTGGTCGCACAGCCGAGTTTCAGAGCAGCCCGAAATAACGCAGAGGAATTGATGTCATCCAGGCATTTGCAGAGGTGCGTGCCCAGAGCTCCAGCAGGGCTGGGCAATTCTTCTCAGAACAGCACCTGGAAGGTTCAGAGGAAAGACCCAGAAGCTGTTGTTGTTTATGCATGTACTGACAGTTCTGTTGCTCTTGTCCAAAAATATTTTTAAAAAGGTGGGGGTGTGGGGGGAAGGACTTTGGTTTTAATTAAACTGTGTGCACAGTCTGTTACCAGCTGAGCTCAGACATTTTACTGTGCCCTCTTTCCTGAATCTCTACTAAATTCTTCCCTCCCTGAGGGCAGCTGTTATCAGCCAGTATAAAAGCATTTAAAATATCTTAAAATCACTGACTGTGCAGTTCTTCTGTCTCTCGGGTTGTCACTCGGTGAGGTTTCAGCAAGGACTACAGCTGCCTGGGGATGGGAACGACATCTGCAGGAACAGACTCCCCCACACTGCTGGAATGCTGCAGTGGAGATGTCGCTCTGGGCTATGACTGAGTCTCTGTCCTCAGTGGCTGGATACCCTCGATAAGGTTCCTTCCACTCTTGTACCTTTGATAACTCCAAATTCAACACCAGAGGGATTAAAAAAAAAAAAAAAGGTCACAAAGCCAGCATGGCAGATGAGGGCACCAGTAACACAATCACTCCTGCAGGAGATACAGGCAGGTCTGTGGGGAACAATGTTCCACATCTGGCTGAAAGTAGCCTTTCCTCCTTCTCCTTCCAAAAAGACAGGATATAGAAACACACACTTCTTTTCTGAGTGGAGAGAGATGGCAGCGGGGGTTGTTGTGCAGTAATGTTTACAGCCAGCCTGGGGGCTTTTCCCTCTCCTCTTGTAGAAGTGATTTTTTTAAAAAAATCTGTTGTAGAAGTACTTGCACAGACTTACCCCAGCTATGGAACTGGAACAAAGACTGCTGGAAACCTTTGAGCAAAGGGAAGTTGCAGTAATATTTCTTCTTGCTGTAGATGCAGCCTGTGACCCGATAGGTTGCTGTGAAACTTGTTTGTTTTCCATGCATCTGGTTCTCTTTAATATTTGGGCAAATGTCCAGCTCACAACTTTATACAATTGCTAAAACTTGTTGATCTTGCCCTGCTGCCATCTCTGCTGTGTATGGCAGTGTATGGCCTGGCTTGAACAAGCTTTCATTTGACTTTATGGGCATAATTAGTGATTTTTCCTTATTTATAGGTCTAGCTTTTGCTATTCCTATGATGTTAAAAATAGTATCCTGTGGAGAAATAGCTTTTGTAAGCCACAGTGGGGACAACTGTGACACCTTTTCTATTCTTCAACTTCCAAAACGAAACTAGCAGTTTCTAAGATTATACGAAATAATAAAGCCTACCTTTTCCTTAGCACTCTCTCCATTGGTATGGCCCCAGAGCACCTGGCTAGGAACAAAGTTAGTCCCTAATTTTGGAGAAGTTTGCACTCTCTGTCCAGAGATCAGCAGTTGTATTTGGAAATAAAAATGTTATTAGATTATGTGTCCCGTCATGAAGGCACTCCTGAATCAAGTTCAGGACAGTTTGCCTTCTCCGGCAGTCAAGAAGTAGCTACTTTTCTCATAGCTTTTGGCTACAAAACTATGACTGCCTTCCTCTCTTACTGCCAGCCTGTCTGTACAGGTCATACCTGCCTAACACTGGGTCTAGGAATAGGCTGAATTTGGGGAGGCTCTTTGCCTGTGGTGATTTCCCAGCTGTTCCAATACAGACAGCTGCCCATGTGCAAGATTTTTTTTAGATGAGCTTGGAATTTGCGTGACCCATGTTCAGGAGGGGGAGGTAATATTAAACTCCTCTGGAATCTAATAAACAGAATTCTTCCTTTTAGCTCCACCTTTGCAACTCACCCATGAAAAGGTAAAAGTGAACGTTTCTGCTGTGCTTAGGAACACTGTGACTCCTGAGTACAGAGAAAGAAAATACGAGCCAATATTTTTATCCAAGGAAAGAAGATGTTGACAGCATGTTTACAACATGTTGTTGTGAAGGACTTACCAGAATGCAAGGAAATAGAAATCTGGATTTACATGGGCATCAGCCATCAGCTCTTCCTTTAGCAGGGACACTTCTGCAGTGATATTGGAGGCAAGGGCAAGCATGGATCACGAATGAAAGCAGAAGGCAGTGAAACTCCAGTCCAGCTCCCTGCCCTCTCTTCAGGCTGTCATTTTGCACAGGAAAGACTGGATTGGCTTCAAAAGGCCCTTGATCAGATTTGAAGAACCTGAGCTTTTTAGATGTTTTGTCACAAGCCATATAAATGAGACTTTACTGGCCAAACCTTTTGTATTTGTGCTGTGGCAATTCTGGGCTTGTGCTGTGTCACACGCCACACACGTTCCAGTTTTACTGTGTCAGCTCTGCCGTGCTCCAACGCTTCCCTGCCCTGCGAGGATTAAGGCTAAAATAAACAGGGCAGATAATGGGCAGGGAGGACAGAGAGCCACGGCAAGGCCAGAAAGGGGTTTGTGTGCTGGAGCCTGGCCTGTGCAGCCTTTTCAGGGTAGGACAGGTTAGACTGAGTCTAACCAGCCACAGACTGGGGCTCTTCTGCCTCGTTGCCTCTTTAGCCAGTGCTGGCCTAGGCTGGCAAGCACAGAGGTGAAAGTCAAGGGGGAACTCACCCCCAGTGCAGCAAATGGGACAGTTCCAGGCACTCCCGAAACATTTCTTTCTCAGTTTTGCTGTCTTTGTAACTTCCTGGATTATGGATAAAATGACAAAGAGGCAACATGTGACTTGGCAAGGACACAGGAATTAATCACAAGATGTGACTGATCTGATGGACCTCACGTGGGAAGTGAGGAGCAGAGAGCACCTTCGGTCTCAGGGAAAAAATTGGGGGCTGGTGTTAAATAAAATCACTTTGAATCATCTCAGGCCTTAATTTTCTAATATTTCTAGTAAAAAGGACTACTATCTCAGTCTTTGACCTTGCAAAAGGCTAAGGAATCTTTTCTAACAGCCAGCAGCAGCCAGTGTACAGACCAGACACCAACTATTGCCAAAAATTGGGAAGGACAGATCTGGGTCTGCTTCCTGAACTAACTGGATTTCTGCATTTTTAATGAATTACTGTCTTGCCAGCTGCTACCTGGGGAAAAGTGACTGCATATGCCTGAGGTGCCCAGCCTTTCCTTGTGTCTTTATGGAAGCATCATACCTCAGTAAATGGGATTTCACACATAGTAAAGGTAAGAGCTCACCTGATTACCCAGAAGAGGTTCACATTAGCATTATATCTTAAGAAATACATATACGTTTATGTCTATGAGATACAAACACAGGTATGATTAATGCAGTTCTGGCTCCTCTAGAGACCCAGCTGTTCTGCCTGAGAAACACCAATTTCTCCACTCTCTCTTGCTTTGATTTAGGTGAAGATATATCCTCCACTGCTGTAGCAGCCCACAGATCCCAGTTCCGTGGGCATAATGAGAAGACTGAGGTGTATTTCAGTCTCTCAGAAATGGGAAAACAAAGCAGCTCAGCTTATGGAACCTGAACCAAAGTAAGCCTGAACTTCTATTTTATAATCCCTGTGTAGTTCTTGTGTTCTTCTGCATTCACAACTGACCAATTAAGAGAGACCTTGAAATTACACTTTTCTCTACATGAAACACTGATGAGATATATGGTCTCCAGATATTCCCAGTCTCTTTATTTAGTTGCTCAGTACCTTCACAAAACAGCAATTGCTTATGATTCTGGGTTTCACCCAACATGGGCCAGGCAGTTAATGATTTTAAAACCTTATTTCATTACCTTAAATGAAATATTTCTGGTTTGCATAGCTCATTGTTACTTAGGCATGTTCATGTGGTCTCTCATTGTGTTAAATCAGTGCTAAATGAAGTGTGTGAAGCAGAGCGTTTCCAGAGTATTTTTGCCTGATTCCAATTTATAAATATGTGATTTAAATTCAGGCCTCCTATAACTGATCTCTCCAGAGATACTAGAGGAGATAGGAACACTAACATGTGCTTCTGCTCAACTGGGCTCACTGTTTCCAGTTCTTCCTGTCTCCCTGCTGTGGATTTCCTGTGCCAAATACCCACCTTTAATGCTGGCACAAAAACAAATCCATGGTTTATCTCCATGCAAACTAGAGAAAAGCTCAGCTACTTGCACTCATGGCTGTTACTGACTGTAGATTCATGGCACTGTCAGAAACATTTCTGTGCTCAGGCAGGATTACTTGTTCAGATTGATTCCTTAGACTGAAGCCAGACCTGTCTTCAGCTCAATAATGACATTTGCTGTAAGTATGCTAAAAAGTGTGGAAATAAAGGTAGATGGATCTGGTGTTGTTGCCTCCTTTCAGCTGGTGGACCTGGGCTACTCCCAACTGCAAATTCTTGTAGTAAATACGGCTATTGTTGTTTGGGAGGGTTAATGCTGTGTTGTGATAGCGTTTGTCCCAGCAGAGTCCATACAATGGGGATCCCTTTGCAAGCTATGAAAATGTTTTTATTGAAGTCTTTTTCCAGACCAAGCCTTGTGTTGAGTATATGATGCAGCAATGAGCTGGCCTATTGTTTTCCTAAGCTGATTATTCAGAAGTATCAGTATTGTTTGTACCCAGAATTTCTCCAAATGCATTTGAAGAAGTTGGTTGCCTTTCTTCAGCTGAAAGCACAACATTTAGCCCAAGGTTTTTAGGGGAACCACAAGGCGAGATTGCTCTGAACTAGCACTGGGAGCTTCTTCACTTCTTTGCTCTCTGAGAAAACATATTTACACGGAAAGCCTTGCCCTCCAGGAGCCAGCTCCCAAAGAGGAGGGCTCCAGGCAGAGGTGGGACATGGCTTTGCTCAGGAAGCACCTCTGTGCTCACCACGCTGAACGTCACCGGAGAGAAGGGACAAGGAGGGCACGCTCACGGGCTGGATTTAGAGGGTGACAACAGCTTCTAACCTTGCTCTGCCATTTCCAGTTGTCACTAAGTCATGCTGCTGGGAATTGAGAGCCATTTCCCCTGCAGGGACATTTTTGGGTAGATGATGTGTGGAGTAAGGAGTGAGTACTCACTGAGGTACAGCTGATACAGTGGTTGCTGGTACAGAGTGGGAGTCACCTCAGTTATTCCATGACTTGTGTGTAGAGACATCTATCAGAGCAATGATGCAGACTTTCCAACGTTCCAATGGAACCTGTGGGCAAACTGGGTACTGGTTTGCCTCTGATCAGCTCCATCTTCAAGTCTGCAACAGAGGAGTTATCTCAGTGTGTTTCATCACTTGGGCAGCCCAGAGGAGAAGTGTGCTGGTAGAGCTGCAGGGTTTTGTTAGGAGTTTAATAGTCATTATTATGCAGTTCAGATTTGATGGGTTACTTAATGGTACAGAAGTGCAGGGTGAAGCCAAGGACTCATTTTTTCTGTTCTGGAAGATGCTTGAGAGGTTTGCTGACTGTGCACCTCGATGAGGAGTTCAAGCTAGATCAACCCCCACAAATTTTCTTATAGTAAGTTGAAAAGTCTCCAGTTTTGGTTTTTTGGAGTTTGGCAAAATCATATTCCATGGTATTTAACACTGTTTTGAACAAGGTTTCTGAGAACAGCAGCACACGAACCACTTGGGTGACTCAAATCAACAGCTTGTTGAGAGTCAACAGCAAGATGAGCTGCAACCACTCCTTGATTAAAGGAGGGAAAACACGATAGCCTTAATGATTCATATTACAGAGGGCAACTTTTGGGTCAAGTGTGCAAGGAGAAGAAATATTGATGTTGCCTCACTGGCATGGCTTAGTGTTAATAGGGTGTCGGCATTTAGTTTATGGCAAGTATCTTATAGATGTCAGATGACAAATGACAGTGGGAGCAGACAGGGGTGGGGACAAGTAGAAGGCTTAGGAGGGTAAGAATCCCTGTTTCAGGCTGCAGCTGATGCCAGACATTCAAAAACTGCTTTTAACAGATCAAGCAAGGAAGAGTCACAGCTGATGTTAGTTATTTAAAATTTTATTTGCCTCTAATTTATTCTCATAAAACCACTCTAATCTATTTGGTTTTAGTATTCAGACAGTACAGACTTCTGATATTATCACAAGTGATATTAGAGAAGCAGTACAAACCAAGCTACCTTAGCATGTAACCAAGCACAGGTGGAACTAAGCCCACCCACACTTGAAAAAACTAATTTAACCTGCTTTCTTAGGCTTTCTACTTAAAATGAAATACTCAGTTAATGGTTACAGTCACCAAACCATATAAATAAAATCTAACATGGTAAAATGGGAACAGCTGAATGTGCAAGAGTCAAAGTAAAAATATGTAAGTAGGTATTTTGCTAATTAGAGCAATCACCAGTTAACTGCATCTATGTTGTAACTGTCTCTTATAGGTGTGAGGTTTCCCTCTTCATTTCCAGTTAAAGTTCATCACTTTCATACAGTCCAGACTGCTCAGCCAAACGCTGAAATTCCCCTTCTGGTGAGAAAGCTTGTTTCACATCCAGTCCTCTTCCATTAAGTGCCAAGTACTTGCTAAAGGTTGGTCGGACTCGTAACTGCTTTGGGGCTGGAAGTGGCTTATTTGCATGTGCTGGAAGAGAGAGAAAAATCCTCTTTCAGTGCCTTCTCAGAGGGTAGAAAGACCCAAAGCAACCCCATTGCTTTTTATCTGCAATATAAACCAGCAAACCCTTGGGAAGAATTCAGCAGATGAACCCATATCTCAGACATCAGAGATTTATATTCACCCTCTTGCTTGGTGTCAGGGAAATTGTAGTCTTTAAAAAGTGCAAAGGACACAGCACAATGTCCTGCTACTGCACAAAAGAGCTTTTCCCAGAATAGTTAATTTTTGTTTAGGAAATAAATCCTCCCAGCAGGCTGAGCTTCATGATGTTAATCTTGAGGGCCAGTTCTGAATACAAATGCACTTTCTGTGGCACTGAGAGCTGGTACTTACTTGCAACCTCTAGCCTGGCATGGCACGTGGCCACCCCTGCCCCGTTGACAGCAGACACGGTGTACCAGCCAGCATCCTTCTTGTTTGCATTATGGATCAGGAGGCAAATCCTTCCAGTATTGTCATGGAGTAAGCTGAAAAACAAAGGTGTTTCATGTTTAAGTGTTTTGAGGGGGAAGGAGAGAAATCAGAGTCAGTTTACATGCTGAGGAGCTGAGAAAGCCCCAGAACAATTCTTGCAGGGCACCGCAAGCTGTTCAGACGTGAACACTGCATTTGTGTTAGAGCCACCAGTGACTCACACCTCGGCACCACGCAGGTGTGTAGCCCCACACTGCACATTTCACTCCTAAAGCTGTGCTTCTCCATGGGCCCTCAATTGCTGCTGGCAGTCAGAGCATCTGGGCACAGCTCTCCCTCTGTGCCCTTGAAACAAGGCTCCCAGCACCGTGCCTGGCCAGCACATGGGCCCCTGTGTCACACATGAGGGGCAGGTCCAGCTTTCCAGCTCGCTGCTTTTAGAGACCAGCCTATTTACATTTGATTTAACAAATACTGGTTGTTGCTTTCTAACACACCAATGGCCAACTCATCAGTAGGATACCTTATTCGGTCTGTATTATATTGTACCATTTCGTTGTTTCGTTTCCAGTAAATCCGAGGTGTTGGGATGGCAGAGATCTGGCATTCGAGTCTGGCTGTGTCTCCTTCAAAAACCTTTTTGCTTTGTGGCTTGAAGATGAAAGTTGGAGGCATGTGATGTTCTTTTGCTAAATTAAAGAGCAGAGATAAGGAGGAGTTACTGGAAGCGTGGAATGCTCATGTCATGCTTGTTTTCTTAAGATTTCAGCATGCTAAATTCAGGAGGCCACGTGTTCCTCACTGCATCTCCTTAGCCTGCAGGCAATTTCCATGAGCATAAGGGTGTAGTAAACACAGTCCACTTAGAAGGAGAGTCAATAACATATGTTATCAATCCTGGAAAATTATTAACATTAATTAAATTAAATTCTGGACATCTCACTATATCGAAATATCCTGAGAGAAGTGGTTTGAAGAAATATGGCATCCTAGATGTAGTTATTAAAATAGTCTTGGAAAAGGTAAGTTGGTTTTTATTGTTTGAGCCTGAATACATGGAGCGCTGCCTCTGCTTCTTACTTCTTTAATGTCCCAAACACAGGGAGGAAAACATTAGATTACTGAGGCTTTCCCTGTGTGGCCAGGAAACGATCAGTGCTCTCAGCCTTACCAATCACTTCCACTTTTACTGTGAAAGACGCTTCTCCCGCACGGTTGACAGCCACACATTCGTATGTGCCCGCATCAGCTGATTTGACTGCTTCAAAAATAAACGAGTGGAATCCCTTTTCTGACACTATCATTTTATGGAACTGATCCTGATGAACCATCCTTCCATTCTGGTACCACATCACATCTGGGGTCGGGAGCCCACTAACCTGTGAGGGAGAAGAGAGCAGTGAAGAGTTAAATGCCTTTAAGATAATAAAATCCCTCCAATACCATGGGGAGTTTGATGCTGATGGGTGATCAAACCATGATTCTACTGCAAAATTGTATAGTGGTGCCTAGTTTTGAGTATTAATGTGATTTTGCTCATGGAGTGCAGTGAAAAGATGAGCTTTAGCTACAGGACAGTGGATGCTGTTCCTGCAACCCCCTGTTGTTCCCTTCTTGTCAGGTGGCTTTGATCGGGCTCAAGATGCTCGTTGTGGGTTCAGCATTTCATTCTCACAGCTATCACTGCAGCAGTGCTGGCACCCATAACTGACGACGGCTGGGAGGCAGCTGTCCTGCAGGCATGCTCCAGGCTCTCCATGGCACTCAGGAGTTTAGGCAACTTGCACGAAGATGGCTAAAGGTCATGTGTAAGTCTGCCCATAGTTTAGTGAAGTAAAGAGAGTGAAAGTCATTAGGAAAACCTAAGCCTGTGAGGGAGAGCAGGGTCCTTTCTTACTCGGGGCTGGTACAGCTGCCATGCGTTTTCAAGCCATTCTCAAGTTTTGTTTGTTTTTAGGGCATTTCCTTGCTCGTCTGCTCCAGCAAGGGCAAAATTACCTCAGGAAGACTCATTAAAGCGAGGTGAGTCCTACACAGACCTCGCTGGACGTGTGCCCACTGAAGTAGTGGAGTCCCTGTGCAAAGCACAAGGTTCCATACCAAAAAGCCTTTTTCAGCAGGGCATTAATATTCATTCTTCCCAAGGAGGTCTAGAGACATTCTGTAGTGGTCTAGACTTACCACTATTTAGCTTTAACCATATTCTTATGCAGCTAATTGCATGTACATTTTCCAAGGGAAAATGCTGAAATATTCAGCCATATCCTATTTCTTGGTTTCCATAGCCTGAAGAGACCCTGAACCATCTGCCATTAGTGCTCTGGCTTATTAAAGTGCACAGGCACTGCAGAGACCTCTCTCCATGCCCCACACCCCAAGAGGGAATGGAATTGGAAGGGAGAGGTTGGCATTACTTTGAAGTCCAGCCTGCAGAAACGCCCCTCCTCAATCACTACATCTTCAGGCACTTGTGTGAAACGTGGCTGGAAAAATTTTTCCTGGATTGAGTCATGTCCACGATCGTCGCCTCTTGAGGATGGTCTGCTCCTGAAAAGGGGACAGGATCAGTAATTGTGTAAAAGCTACCAGAGCACAAATTACATTGAAGCTCTGATTGCAGCTGGAGTCCCTCAACATGTGTAGGAATCCAACACTACAGTTCTGGTTGGTTTTTCAGCTGTAAGTCATGACTTTTGATCAGCCACTTCTCTTGCCCAAGTTGCTCAATTCAACATAGAAGCATAACATTCATTAAAGCCTAATATCCAAAAGAATTGACAAGAGAAATGTAGGCTGTGTTTAATTTTCATCATTTATAATCATTTCAATATTTATATTTCTTTGAATAGAAATTAATTTTCTAGAATACAAAGAATATTTTCCCAAGGTGTATGGAGTTTTTAACCTCTAGTGCTATGCTTAGGATTCACTGGATTAAGATCATAGGCATCACCACCCATCCACAATTGGTAGCATTTTAGTCAAAAGGGAGTGAATTTAGTAATTACTACTTTAGCAAAAGTGATAAGTAGTGAGACTAAACCAACATTGTCTAGAAATGTTTCAAATAAGATCTTGAAGAATAGCACAGCACAAGTTTATGCTTTACCTTACATGTGTTGTAGGAACCTGTAGCCTGATGTTTTCTGCATTCTGGTGCTTGGAAAGAGAAAAAGGAGAGGTGAGTTCACTTAGAAAGATTTATCTGGAGACTGAATGAGAAGACATTTTAAGTTGATATCCTGAGTGCTGCTTAAAAACAAAATTAATCAACTTCAGAAGTCACTGGGACAGGAGCTAAAGGAACTTGCATGAGGACCTGACACACCTGTGTTCACCATAGGCTTTGCCGTGGCAGAACCTTTCATTGCTGCCCAGGTGATGGGTGTAGCAGCTTTGTCTGGCACACAAAGCTGTCTGCCAGCCCATAACCTTTGTTAGAGAGGAGCAGGACCCCTGGCAATGTCTAAACTGAGAGCTGAGTACAGAGTGTCCTTCCCCACAGCAGGAATAGAAGCAGAATCGCTGGCAAGAGCCTTGTATTGTGCCCACTTAAATATGGTACCAACAGCAATGGACACATGCTGAGCTGGAAAATACTTTTCTTTCTAGATCACAGCACCAGCTAAGCTCGCTGACAACTCTGCAATCACATGACTAAATCTGCTAAAGTACCCAGGATTGATTCCTAGGAGCTTGGCTGCTTGGAAAATGCGACAGAGTTTAGTGCCAGTGACTCCTTTTAGAATTGGAGTCAGAGAGAGCAAACGCTGCATGGAAATTTCTGGATTTGCATTGAGCCATTCCAGTGTTTGGTTCCGTGCTCAGCAGCCCAGCCCTGTGGAACTTTTAAGCCTGGGTTTAAACTTCAAGCACTGAGGCAGTTTTAAGTTCAGGAGAAATATTACGTGAGTGAGGGTTTTGCTGGGCTGAGTTCATTGTGGAGCCCAAAGGCAATTGCCTGTATCTGCTCATTTACACAATTCCTGTACAGTTATTACTTGTCCTGTGAAATGATGCCGTAGTGATGAAGCTGCTGATGATTCTAATGACCTGTTACATGGACTGACTGTGTAGTTTAGTTCCTGAGTAATCAGGAGGCTGAATGAATCAGTGACTACATCATTCAGAAATAAGACTGAACTGTGGGAGTAAGATGTCCCAAACACAAGCTAATCTCTGTTTCCAATGTTTTTTTTTTTAAAGCAGTATTTCACACATGCTGAAAAGTTGTCAGTCATCCTGTTTGGACTGAGAATTTCCTTGTTCTCTGCAGAAGATGAGGCTTCCCTTGCTCTCTGACATCTGTAATTTTCCCTTCTTTCCTGCTCTTGCCAGGTGATTCTTGGGGAGAAATAGCTCCAACTGTGCATTTCTCCTTTGCTGTAATCTTAGTGTCTGGTCCATGGAGGAGTTTTTCTGAGTGCACTTTGGCAGGTGTGTGCCTACTGCTGGCTCTCTGCTGCCTGCAAGCAGGAGGGTGTTTTCTTCCCTGCACAGGTACCTGGTGCCATTCCATGGACAATTCCACCAACTTTGAGCATAGAAGTGCCAAAGAGAGCTTCTAACTTGCCTGAATAACCAACGGATGATGCAAGTCTCCAATTAAAACACTTTGGAAAATGCCAGTAGTAATAGATTCTTGTCTCTCAGCATGTGGACTGCTGAAATAACTGCTTTGCATTCTCTTAATGGTTGCAGTCCCCTAGAAGGGCTAAAACCCAACCAATCCCAGCCCAAGGCCATGACCTCTTGAAGCCAATGTCACTTATTCTGAACAGTGACAGGTGTAAATCTTGTTGTCCTGGCCAAGCCTGCACTCAGGCTGCTGGGAGTGGGTACCTGGATCCCTCATGGTGCTGCTCCCTGCCTGTCACAGGCAGTGGGTACTGTGCTGTGCAGCAGCTGTTGTAATTCCTCCCTGGAGAGGTCATTCCTACAGATCAGGCCCAGCAAAGGAATGGTGCTTAAATTTTCCCCCTCTGCCATCGCCCTGCAAAAGCCCCAAACCCCTGCCATGCAGAGCCCTCTCACTGAGAACCATCCCTTCACCTGCACTGGTACCAAATAAACCCCATCCCTGCCCCATTCCGGTACCAGCAGGTCACAGCACAATCACCAGGAAATCCTTGCTCTAGAGACAGGTCCCCAGTTACCTGTGCATTCTGCACGTTGTCTTCATCCTGTGAGTCCAGCACAGAGGCAGCATTTACTGGTCCGAGCAGCCTGCGAGCCATTCTTTCTTCATAAGTCAATCGCTGAGAGCAGAGTGGAGAGGAATTCTAGTCAGAAGTCCATTTACTATTTCAGATCAGCTTGTTAAGAGCACTTTAATATGCCACAAATTCAGGATGTTGTCAATGGAAGCAGGAGCTGACCAGAAGCCCCATGTCTGGCCCAGAGGGTTTGCAGTCTGTGATGCCAACTGAAGTCAGCCTCAATATATACAGCACTGAAATGCATAAAAGATTAAACTGCCTGTTCATCAAAGCCTCCCTAATGCCATCTGTGGCCTTCCACTCCTCCTCTTTCTCTGCTGGGATTATTTATGGGTAGCTGATGGCATCATCCTCAGAAGCCAGAGTAAGTCCCAGGGTACCTTTCTGTTGGGGCTGGGAAAACTTCCCAAGCCATTCAGCTGTGGAGCTGTGGAGGCACGATGGATGCTCCCAAAAAAGCGAGAGCCACACCAGAAGCAGGCACAGCCAGAGGGGAGCACCACTACCCTTGAAAGCACTGGGAAGGTTTATGCCAGCACATCTCTGAGGTGAAATGCTGTGAGCTGTCTGGCGAAGAGGCAAGGACGCGTTTCAGGCGAGACACAGTAAGTTCCTACAATCTGGATGTGGCACACGGGGACCAAAATGAGCAGTTAAATTCAAGCTCTGTCAGTTGGGTTACTTTAGAACAGTATGTTACTGCCCTGAGCACCAGAACACCTGGCACTTTGCTGCCCACAAACTTTAACTCAGGTTTGGATTTGTGACACGAGGATAAGCTCTGACTGAATCTCTACATGTACAGACATACACGTGGCTCCTGCTGGGTGGGGAAACGTTTGGGAGCCTTGTGGGACCTTTCTTTAGAAGAGAGCATGAGACCTTTAGCAAAACCTGTGAGAACTGAATATCCCTGAGGCCCTTACGTGTGTATCAAGTGTGGCTGAGATTGGCCAGTTGGCTCAGACGCTGCTGGAGGACAAGGGGAGGAGGACACAGTGGTGATTGCATAAGCCTTATTTTTAGCCTGGCTTCCTATGGGAAGAAAAGCTGACTTGCTATGACAAGCTTTCTTACAGCACACAGGACATTCCTGCTAGGGGCATATTAAGTCAGATTTGACCTATTTGTTGGCCCACTGGTATTTAAAATTACATATATGACACAAACCTGTTCTCACTGCTGATAAGGAAAATACTCCTTTCTACTTCAGGGGAAAGAAGATGGAAAGTTTAAACACTGCTCTTTTACCAGTCTGCCTCCAGCCAGCAGAAAGTTTCCTGCATTAGAAACCTGCCTGCTTTAGCTTGCTGCAATGGGCTTCCCTCCTGGTAAGCAAATTTACCTCCTAGATTTGGATTTCTTGGTAAAGGGGATTCCATTGCGACCCTCTGCAGAATAAATAAATAAATAAGTACTGAGACTAAGAGGCCTTCTTATAGGAGACAGACTTTATGATAAAAGTTCATGTATTTTCTTTCATTTATTGTTGCTCATATAAAAAGAAAAAATTTACTCCATTTGGTGGTGGTCCCTCGAAAGAACTTTCAAATATTCAGATTTTTCCTCAGGTTCTAAAGATTTTGAGAGGTTTATTAACCCCGGTGTTGGAAACCAGGTTGTAGTCATGTCTAGAGAACTGAGGCATCCTCCTTGGATTTTTAATTATCTGTGGATGTGATGTTCAGCAGGATCCCCAGAAGAGAGTTCAAATTTCTGCTACAGCTCTAAACGTGTTCCTTTTTGTTTCACACTGAAAGAATATTCTGGTCATAAATGGCTTTTGCTCTCGTGGGATCTGTTGAGGTTCTGAGTAAAGGTTGTTTGCGCAGTGCTACTCCTGCATTTCCTTTTGCTTTTAGCTCACTTTGGAGGCTCCAGCCTCTGGGGCACTAGAACACTACTGAGAGTTCTTTAAGCCCTTACCTGGTTGCCGTTCTGGAGAAGGCTGTCTTTGCATCGGAGTTTCTTTTCCAAGTCCTGAATGAGGGCCTCTTTTGTTCCTCGAATTTCTTGGTCTGATGTCTTCTGCATAGAGTTGGTACTGGCTTGCTTGTTATACATGGGCTGTGAGTAACTACTCATGCAGGAAGAGAAAAAAAAGTTATTCCTGTAGGCCTGCTGGATTATTTGCCACAGCTTCACAGAATGCACACAAAAATGTGAGCCTGCCTCCTAAAAACTGTGGCTCAAATGAACCCACGAAGCATCTGGGAGATGAACAGGCCAAGTTAGGTAACTGAGTATCAAAACCTTTAGGGGAAGAAGCATCACGGTGCAGCCAAGTCACTGAGTGTCCTCCCACATCACTCGTTCAGCATCCCTGCACCCTGCAGTGGCCCCTCACAGCCCGACCCTGCAATCCATAGCCACTCCTGGGGCTGGGTAGTACATTTGATTCTGAAAGATGCTAGGAAAAGAGGAGCATCCATCAGAACCGGTTGCAAAGGTCTGCTGGAGGTCACAGCACTCTGTGCTGACAGGATCTAACCCAGTTTGTGACCTGCAGCGGGGCTTCCTATGCTGCACTTGTGTTCAGAAATTATTTCTATTCCAAATCCTCTTCCTCCTGTTGCTTGGGAAATTGTTCTGCTGACTAGAGTAGAGAAGAAGGGTTATAATTCTGGAATACTCCCAGCACTGCTTGGACTCCATAACTTAATGCGAGCTATAACTCACACCCTTTAGTGATTTGCCCAGCCGATGAATGCATCTCATGTCCCTGTTTGCCCATTAGCAGCGTGATTGGGAAAATAATTCCCCAGCTCACTGGGTGCTGCATTTAAGAGCAGCTTATATGAAAAGCATAGTGAGACACCCAAGTCCTTTGCTATGGAAACAAACAACCCCACACTACAAACACAAACCCCAGCAGTCACTCCGGGTGTGTCCCAAACCCCTCACACTCCTGCAGGACTTTAGGAAATGCTCCCCAGCTAACCCACTCCATCTTACCTTTCCCCTTCCTTCAGTGCTGTGAGTCAGAAAACAGACAGAAATATTCTGATTTCCTGAATGCAAGCTGACACTTAAACCTGGATTTATATCCAGCAGGACCCCCTGCCCCTATCAATTTTCCAATATCTCACTTTGTGCATATTCTACCCTGACTTTCCCCAGGACCTTCAGCTGATATTGGCAGGAATACAAGTTGGTGAGAAGGCAAGGCTCAGCTCCCTTTGAGATCTCACTGACCTTGGGAGATATTTGGATTGCAGCCCAAAGGCAAAATGATATAATACATATTCAGGAAAGAATTTAGTCTTTGGTCTAAAGGGGTAAAATTTTCAAGTGGCTACCTTTCTGTTCACATGTATGATTAATGAGAAGGGCATTGCAGGTGAGTTTAGATCCACATCATGATGTGGAACCTGAAAATATTGCTGAGACTTACTAGGAATCTCTAAGTTGTTCACATGTGGGGAATACTACAGCCTTCCCCCATCTCCCCCTTCATAAGCCATGTTTTTTGAAAGAAATTAATTTGAGATAGGTGCCGGTCTTCTCTTCCGAATAACCTTAATTAAGAGATATCTGTCAAATCAAACAAAACAATTCAAACCAACTCCAGAAAACCCACACAGCAGCCTGTGACGTGCCCACTGTGCAGTTTAATTCCTGCTAGACACCCATCTCTCCCACACAAGGGCAAGCACTCAGCCTCCTAACCTGACTCATGCAGAGTCCTGCCTTGAACACCAGAACTCAGGGAGCTGTGCCATTGGCTTTGGCCAGGCTGGTGCTTTACCAGGGGGTTGGGTTTGGGATGGTCGGTGCTCGGGACAGGCCAGAGGAAAGCAGGGGAGGTTAGAAGCCTGTGTATACTTACTGAGGTTCCATGGGAGAAGGAGCTGGGCTGTTATAGTCGGGCTGCGAGGGGAGCACTGAGCACAGGAATGCGGCGGGGGATTGGTTAGGCATGGATAGAAGCCTCTGCCCGGATGATGAGCTAGCAGGAGACTGTGCAGATGCAGGTGTGATGGGATATGTGGATTCCTTAGGGGCACTACAGGAAGGCGAGGAGAGCGTGATTGAAGAGCTCAGCGATGACGAGGAGGAGAATTTCTGCCCGCTGGGGTTACGAGGCTGTATGAGGATGGAGGACTGTTTGATTTCTCTGCTTGACTCTGTAGAGGCTGCAGGTCCTGGAGGCTGCTGTTGCCCTTGACACACATTCTTAGACTGGATAAAGTGTTTTGGACGTTCGTAGTTAAACATGGTTGGTTGGCACATAGAGGAAACGGATGGGAGATTAGGGACACTCATAGGAGAGGTTTCGCAGCTGTCCTGGGTTTTTGTTGGTGATAATTGGCTTTGGATAGGTGGCTGGTAAAAGCTAGGTGGTAGGCCACAAAAGTTTTCTTGGCTGGGCTCCTGGATAGAATGGAACCCTTGCCTTGCAGAATAGAGGCTTTCTTGGTGTGGATTTTCCCTTAAGGAAGACAATACAGATAAAATAAATTGTACGTCACAAGCTGAATCACAAAAATACTGTGTTGTGAGCAGTCAATAGCAATCCAAAGAGAATGAAGTTGAAGTTCAACTATATTAAAGCTTGAACTTAAAATAAAGTTATTTAGGATTTGTTAGAACTGTCCCAGAACTGTATGAACATTTTGGGTTACACTAACAAGCCACGCAGTCTCTCTGGCTCAGGTGCAGTGCTCACCGTGGTTGTTTTATATGCCAGAGCCCAGTAAATTCTAAAGGAAATAGCAATTGCTTTACCACCTGCCTAAGTCTACAGATAACCACACATACTATTGCTAAGCAAGGTAATTTCCCACATATCATCTTAACTAAAGATCCCTGGATCCTGCTGTTTTGTGCCCTGTCAAAATGCAAAATGTACTATTCCCCAGAACAAGCTATTTGTGCCAAGAAATTCCTCATACCACAGGGAAGCATGAAAGGTTCACTTTCTTTTAAGTCTAAAACTAAACTTTTGAAACCAAATCTCCCAATTTCTTCTCTAATGGATTTTGAATTCTGAGCTTTTTATATCCAACTGAGATTTGGGATTAGAATGCCAAGGACTGTGTGTGTCTGTTTGAGGTGATTTCCTGAGATTTGCTATTAAGGCTGCTAATTGCCAGAATGGCATGAGCTGCAAGATAGGATAGAGCAAGCTGAGTTGCTCAGAGTCCTGCATTTACTTTGCAGGTGCTTGACATCTAAACCTGGGCTTTCCATGACCTCAAAACCCAGGAAAGTTTCACTGAGCAAGCTTGTTAAAATGGACAAACTACTTCAGCTCCACGATAAAGAAATAATCCCCCAAAATAAACATAAAGCCACTAATAAAAAAAAAAAAGAGTGTATAAATCCCCACAGTTACATGTGCTGGAAAAAATTGTAATCTTGCCCCACCGAGATCAGCTGTTTCGCTGCTATATATACCCAGTATATTGTATTCCTCTCGTTGGAGAGCCCAGAGAAGGGCTCCATGAGGTCATAAATTCCCATGGGGGGAGATAACTGGAGACGTTGCTCTGATTTTAAAGATTCAAGACTTTCAATTCCTAAAGGTAATTGTCAGTACTTGTTGTGAACTAGCTGTACGTAAACAGAGGCCTTACAGCAAAAATTCCCTAACTTTTTCCTTGTCATACTCTTGGAATTTGAAGCTGGCTCAAATTTTTGTAGCATGTCCACACTATGTTCTCATTCACTGGTGCAGAAAACTCATTAAGTCTTGTCTTTACCCCATTTTTATATCACTACCTGTGCACAGATTTGTACGTTCACTGTACCCCAGGCTGTGTACAGAAGCCAGCGTTTACTTTGTTTTCTAGAACACTGCACTTAACCAAGCTCTGATGCACAGCGTCACTTCTCACAGCAAGCGATAAGCCGTGTTTTCCTCAAATCATTCCACCTTGATTTGAGAGGGAAAAAAATAAATCCGAAGAGACTTTTGACCTTACAAGATGACAACAGTAAGTAATAACAGAGACATCTTGCTTGTTTAAAAACAAACCCATTTTTTGGCTCTGTTGCCGCCCACGTTACCTTTGACACCGCTGCACCCTAAAGGTACCTTTTCACCTCGGCGTTCCCAGCGCGCTGCCGTCCCTCTGTCACTTCCCTAACCAGCTTCCAAGTAAAAAGTGACGTGGAAAAAACCCAGACGAGCACCTTACCTACAGCCTAGAAGTTGTCACCTGGGCCGCGGCCGGTATTTTGGGAAGGGACGGTCATTCACTGGCCCGGGCTGTCATAGCCGCCCTCTGCGCGGCGGACGAGACCGGAGGCTTTAATGTGCTGCCAGCGGTGACACCGCGGGACCTGCGTGTCCCCGGCCCCCGCCGCTGTCACAATAAGAGTCTCCGCAGCCCGGCCTG
>WEIT01013870.1:167918-222155 GCA_013389985.1 Dryoscopus gambensis | reverse complement strand
AGCGCTGGGGTGGCGATGGGCACAGCCCCGGCCCCGGCTGGCCCCTTTCCGCCCCGAGCGGAAGCGGCCCCGGCTCAGCAGGAGAAGGGGGAGAGCTGAAGGGGTCGCCGGTGTTGAGCAGAAAAGCAGGTGCTCTGCCCATAGCACCGTCAGGGAGCGGCGAGGAAGGACCGCTGCAATATGCTTGGCCGTCCCTAAATCCCACTTTGTTACCCCGAGGAAATTCTTGCCCAGAGAAGCTGTGACTGCCCCATTCCTGGAAGTGTTCAAGGCCGGGTTGGATGGGGTCCTGAGCAACCTTGTCTAGTGGAAGATGTTCCTGCCCATGGCAGGGGGTAGGAAAAAAGGTCATCTTTAAAGTCCCTTCCAGCCCAAACCATTCTGTGATTCTAAATTCCTTGTTTAATTAATTTACTAATTGTTTGTAGCGGATTGCCTCTGTAGTGATAACACTCTGGTACTGTTTTTTGTGCTTTGCACTTAAGGGCAACAGATACTCGAGAGCCAGATTTAAACGTGATTTAAGTCCCTCCCAGCCGCAGACCCGAGCGAGCCCTCCCTCCGTGCCCAGGGCCACCTCCCCCGGCCCCGGGGAGACCCACTCCCCGCTCCTGTACGGAGCTCGGTCAGGAGCAGTGGCACTGCTCATGGATGTGTCTGAACAGTCCTACACTGAGTAATAAAACTAGCCTTGAGAAAAGAATTTGATAAAAATATGGTAAATATTAATATTTTGCTGTTTGTGTTTGTTATTACAGTTATTTACGTGGATGAAAAATGCAACTGTGGTGCTTTCACCAGAACTGCAGCAGGTGCTGCTGGCAGGTTAGGTGATTTGTATCCCTTTAATCACCAGCTTCAATGCGTAATTACATCTTAACTTAACATTATAGTGTTTTAAATATTTAAATTATACTTTGGCAACTCTTGCCTATTGTTTAAAACCCCCCCAAGCCCAAAAGTACCGCAGCTGGGCTGCGTGTGGACTCTCAGCTGCCTACCCTCTCCCTTCTGTGTGCCCGTGAGTCTGTCAGCACCGCGATCTTCAAGAGGTTAATCCACCTTTAGTGTTTGTATTTAAACATCGGCGCAACGTTTGTGAACTAAAACTACAGAGCAGGTGTTAATTGAGTGCTAATTTATTTAAATTCCTCGCATGAAAGTTGGGGGGGGGGGACAGACGGAGGGTAATGTGTCCCTAGTTGTCAGAGAGGTTATTTACTTTTTAAGTTAAAAAAATAGAGTAAAATCATTATAAAGAGGCAGTTTGTACAGAGAGAGGCGAGTGCCTAAAAAAAAAGGTACCTGTGGCATGACCATTGCCCTGCAGGAAGCTGCGGGCTCGGTAAAGGTCAGGCTCTGTGCTCAGACAGGCGCCCTGGCTTCCCACCAACTACAACTCAGCACTAAAGTTGGCTGCAAGGCATCAATTTAAGGACAGTTTTATACACTTAAAAGAGTGGACACAACCAGGACAGCTTTTGTGAACGAGAAGGAACAGAAAAACGTGACATCCAGAAGGTAGGAAAAATGGTGAAAGAACTGGAAGCTGAACTGATGAAGGCAGAGGAATAAATCCCATCTCCTGTGCCAAGTAACTTAATAGTGCTGTGACCAGCACTGCGAGGTGTCAGAAACCAGCTTTTCTGTCCTGCTTTAGTTTACTTTCTAAGAATGGTGCCCTGCTGTTTCTGATTGGGTTTTCCTCATTGCTTGAGTCATACAGCAAAAAATGTCTAGAAAAAGAGTTAAGGATCTTCTGCTTATTTGTTGTAGACACTTAAAAGCTACCTAAAAGACCCGGCAGTATGGTTAGTGCCTGAAGCCTCTTTTGCTTGGATTGAGTTTCTTTAATGAAGTTAATAATCAAAAATGGTTTTGTTCTGCTTCTTCAAGGCTGTTGAGGACACTGTAATCTGCAGGTGTAAAGGGCTCAGAAAGGAGAAACTGGTAGTGACAGTCTTGTTGAATTGCATCTTCTAGCTTTTGTGGAGTGCCTGTTAGGCAATACTTGGGGGAAGTAGGAGTACAAAGATTTCATTCATTTTATAGCTATTCCCAGTAATGGCTTTGTTCTGCCATCACTACCTTTGCTGGTATTCGCCTTTGGTAATACAGTTGCAACCACATACACTACATGAGGGAATTATATGTTCAATCTGACTAACAAGACAGCTATTTTACAGCCAGCCATTAGCCATGATTGCTGAGTTTGAGGTAACAGCAACATTTACAATGCTGAGTTACATTCATAATGATTTTTCAAAGCACCTGGCAGTATGTCTGTGGGCTTTAAAGGTATTTAAATCTTCAAAGATGGGTATATCTAGAAATTTTAATAGTTTCTCTCTGTATCTTGAGATGTGTCCGAAGTCTGCTCCTAGTTAATGTTTTTTGTTTACATTTATTTTTATATATATATATATACACACACATATGTAATCTACATTTTTAAAAGCTATTACATAGCTGATTTTGGTGGCATGGTAAATCCCTTTATGCATTAGGGTCTGCTTAGGGTCCCTGCTGATTTCCCTGGAGCAAGCCTGGATTTCATGGAAGGGCTTGAAGCCAAACTCAGAGCTTCCTCTTAATGATCTGCATGCAGGTTATTGAAGCAAAATCAATTTTACTCAGCGATTTCTCAAAAAAATAACTCCCCTGCGTGGAGACATCTATATTGAAATACGATCTCTCCTGTGGTAAAATTTGAAGGAGAGTGTTTAGCATTGTTAAAATAACTGGTTTAGTTAAAATGGCTGACTACATCCAAAAATAATCTCTAACCCAGGGAATGCTTTCTGTCAGGGACAGCCGTTCACACACTCTGTAACAGGATGACTGCGGCTCCAGGCTGGCACTCAGCTGGGAGAGGAGGCACACGTCTGCCTCCCACGTAGCTCTCGCTGTCACTAACGGGACTGACGGAACTCCTCTGCTGGGCTTGGGTGGCTGAACTGTCACCATTCGAGGTCATTGCTATGCCTATAAACCCCTGACATGGCCAGTCTATGCATTCTAACCTATTTTTTTCCCCTGGAGAGACCAAACAGGGTAACCAATAATGCAATAAGTGTACAGCAACTGGAGAGCTGCATTTGAGATGGAAATTGGATCAAGTCTTGTTATAAAGTGGAATACTTTATTACTGGGGGAGAATCTCCATCTCCTGAGAGGGAAGTGTCCCTACCATGGCCTGGGACAGTTTTCATTCTATCCAGTGGGTCACTGGTTCAGTGCTTTTCCTCCACAGAGTGCTTTGCAGCTCCTGTCTGCACCACGCTTACAGGATCTCGAGTTTTTTTGCCGTTTCAGAATAGGAAACAGAAACATGAGGTGATGCCACTTGGTCAAGGCCACCAAGGAAGGTGGTGGCAACAGAATCGTACCTTGAGATTTCCCAGGTACTCTGATTTTTGCCTCAAGCTCTTATGTGGAACCAAAGGTCTCCCAGAGGATAATTATTTGGGGTGATGCTTTAAGTTACTCACAGGCACTCCTGCAAATGGCATCAGGCACTTCCCTGAGCCTTTGGGTGGTTACACACTTGGTCAAATGGAGCCTGTGCTGTGACCTGCCAGGCTGGTGCTGCACATGGTCATTGTCACCCAGGCAAACAGCTCAGGCTACTGCATGTGCCCCATCCCTGTCAGGGTAAGGGCACTGGAGTTTGCAGCTGGCATCACTGGAGAGTTCATGCCTTAAGTGTTAAAAGCTGACCCAGGGATGTGATTTTCTCTTTGTCTTACCGCAGAGGTGAAGCCCGAGGTGAATTTTCATAAGCTCCATGGAAATCTTCAGCTTGGCTCTTGGAGCTCATCTGACCAAAGCTTGTGGCTGCTGCACGAGTGCCCAGCCCGGGGCTCTCTGGGCTGTAGGATGGCAGAGCAGCTGCCCCACGGTCCTTGGCTCCTGTCTGGCTGTTCCTAGGGAAGGTGGGTTTCTTCATGGTGACCTGCACAGCTGGCCTGTGGGCAGCACTTCCAAAGCTTTCCAGCTCTTTAGCTCCTGGAAGTAGAATTGTCCTCACATCAGGTAGGAAGCAGTGGTAGCTCACCAGTATAGCACATGCAATAATAGGGGATGGGAAACTGGAATGTCTGAGCAGGTGGATGAGGCTCATCCTGCCTGGGCTCTGCACAGACTGAAACCTGCACAGCTGCATGAGCCAAACCTGACTTCTGGCCAGGGCTGGTGAGCTCTGGGTACATGCCAGGTGCTGTTCTGGTTGCAGATGCCTTCCAGCACAAGCCAAACAGGTCAGGTGGTACCATAAACAAGGTACAGACACAGCCAGTGTGTTGGGCCAAGCTGGAATCCCTGAAGGGATGAAGCTCAGGGATGAGACTCCTCTGAAAGAGGGAACATCATCTCCACCTTGTCATCCCTGACCCAGGAGGAAGACGGACCAAAAGCAGAAACACAGAACAACTTGCATCCAGCTTTGAGAGGTACCCAAGCAGGCTGCATTTTTTGGGCATTTCTCTTCTCTGGAGCCTACAAAATTGTTTGGGTCTGGCTTCTGCTTGGCAAATACCTGTGATTCTGCCTCATACTGAGCAGCAGCAGATTCTTTTGTGCTTAGTTGCTCAACAGAGAAATCCATGTGCTTACCTGGGGAAACAGAGAGATGTGCACTGGATGCTGCAGATCCAAATTCATTTTCAGCAACACATTTAAATATTCCAGAGTCTTCTGGAAAAGCTTCTGTAATAACCAGGGTGCAGACTTCCTCTGAAATAAGAGATTTAGACCTGCTGTTGTACCACAAGAGGCAAATGTTAACCTGTAGGAATTGCTCTTTACAGGACTTTTACTTAGTGATTGGGAAATAAAGTGCAAAAAAGCGATGTACAGGGCTTAGGAAGTCAAGGGGTTTAGAAGGAGCAAGATGAAGGAAAATGTTCTTCCTGTGATATTAATGAAACAAAGCACATTTTTTGTAGTGGGTTTTTTGATTGGTTGATTTTATTTGGTTGTTTTTTGGTGGTTTTTTTTGCTAAATTCTGTCTTTTCTTGCACAAGTTTAAAAGATTATAGGTCAGAATGGTTGATATGTTTTCTCTTAGCACAGGGTACTCTTCATTGGCTGAATGTAAAAGGATTGATACCTTTCCCTAGTGCTGTGGGAAAAAAAGGGACTTTTTGGTGCTTGCATCAAAATTAAGAACTTGGAAGTTCTTGGCTTGACTGAATATTGCCTTCTGAATACCTTTGGATATTACTGTTTTGTCTTGGATGAGGTGGGAAACACTGAGTGTGACGAGGAGTCTAACAAAAAATGCATAATGTACTTACCAGGAACTGCTGACGAACAAGCCTCTGCTCAAGAAAAGAGAGAAAGAATTTAAGTGGTTATAATGTCAGAATGGAAAAAAGCCCAAACCCTTCAGCCCTCGCTCCCTTTCCCACCTCAGCTGTCACCCTGCTTACAAGGGAACCATCTCCCTTTCTGTCCATCACGAGGAATGGCGTCTGGGTAGGGAAAGCTCAGGTGTGGCTGGGGAACCTGGTGGTACAAACACCTCCCCACTGAGGAGATACACAAAGAGCTCTACTGACTTTGGAGTTGGTTGCTGTGGGCTTGGCCCTCTGGAGCTCTGACTTCATGCCTGGGAGTATAAGAAATCGTTTGAAATGAGGTTATGCTTTTTTTCCCCTGAGTTCATCAGTAGTTCTAGCATATGGTGACAATGTCTCCATGGCTCAGTAGGGCTGTCATTAATAACTAGCAGCGTGGAATCTCCCCTCATTGTGCCTGACGCACTCATGCCATGCCAGAG
The DNA here is from genome assembly GCA_013389985.1 of Dryoscopus gambensis. NCBI lineage: Eukaryota > Metazoa > Chordata > Aves > Passeriformes > Malaconotidae > Dryoscopus > Dryoscopus gambensis. Next base: position 216,372 of record WEIT01013870.1, on the reverse strand, counting down.
GAAGTGCAAACTCTGTGCAGTAGCCTGTGACTTTGGGTCATCTGATACCTGTGAACTTAACTCTGCTTCTATGAATGATCTCCTGATTCTGATAGCAGTTCTCATTCCTGTCTTATCCCTGTCCCAATAAAATATCTGTCTATCAAACAGGTGCAGCAACACCTACTTTTCCGCAGTATTCGGAAATCGGCGGAATCCACGATCTGATCATATTCCCTGTACCAGTGAACCTGCAGGGTGGGTGTGGAGTGAACGCGACACTCAAATACCACCAGCTGACCCTTGGTAGCTCTTATGTTTTGTAGACCCTGGAGGAGAAAATATTTGTGTTAAATGCCCGATCTAAGTATTTCCCCATTGAAGCATTTATGAGAAAATCATACACCCTTCAGTGAGGAAGATGATTTCACGCCTATGTTTTCATTTTACTTACAATAGTTGACTGAATTCTAAATACATTTGCAGTGGGTTGTGAGTGGAAGTTTTTCCACCAGCAGACGAGTGCTCCTTAAAGCCTTGCTTGTGCATTTAAATAAAGATACGAATGCAGGAAAAACATCTATTCCACTTGATGCAACATAATAAGGGTGGTTACTATGTGAGGTTTCCACTTCAGCCTCCTTTGCAGAAAATAAATGAGATGAATTCCTTTAAGTGGTTCTGTCTGTCTGGATCATTTACCAATTAAGATGTTAGTTTGATAGCATCACTAACGACGAATGCTGGCTTTTTTGAATTGTACATGAACCAATGTTCCAGCCTAGAGATACCTTCTGATGGAAGAAAAACATGCAAAATCTAATGCTGGTAGTTGCAGGACAAGCTGTGTTTTTCAGACAGCTTGTGCTTTTTACCTTTGTAAACACAGGTGTGGTTCCATAGGCAGACCCAGCCAGGCTCAGCGAGGGACTCTGCATCTAGATGGCAAAAAAGAGAGATTTTTATAGATTGAATTTTTCTTATGCAGAAACCTGGCTGTGTTGCAGGCACTTTGCTTTGAAAGAGAAGAAGATTCTGAATGTTTTACCTGTTGTTCATGTTCCAGACTAATAAATACCCTGTGGAGAGTCTCCACTCAAGTGCTTCAAGAGGAAACAACTCCCCGGCCTGTGGACACCAAGTTAGTGGGAAGAGGAGCTGATAACCAGTAAATGTTGCTCAGACTTGCCCACGTCTTGCTGCCTCTGTGTAAAGATCAGTGCTGCTGCCAGTGGCTGTCCCTTCTACAGAGATCCTGACCTGGTTCAGCTGATCCCAGGTCTGGCACTCCCCGGCTGGTGGTTGAAACAGTGAGGCTGAACATAGAGAAATGAGCAGAATCTTTCTACTCTGTCCTCTGTTAAAGCTCAGCTGACACAGACGTTCCAGTAAGGCCTCTGATTATGCAAGAAAGGCAGTTTTGAGATGATCAAATATTTGCAGTGCAAGATGTGTCCTTGTTCCATGGTGGAGTGTTGATGTGCACTCATCTCCATCTCATTCAGCTTTGGGAACAGGTGTCTTGCATATAAATGTGCAACTGAAGTGTTTGGGTTTGTTTTGCTGTAACATTGGCCTTTTTTAATAATCTTAGCTTTGAAATAACCCAAGTTTTTCCCGGCCAGCCTGAGTTGTGAGTCTGTCTCTAGGTGTCCTGACTTGCCCAACTCTTGGCCACGAATGTGCTCTAAACCAGCTCTCTGTTCTGAAGTGAATCTTTGAAGTATAACTGAGGCAGCCCCTCGAGCATTTCCAGCCCTGTCACCTGCTCCATCAATTCTTGGCAATTCCAGCTAGGAAATGTTCTGAGCCAGAGAGCCCTTTTCCAGAGCTTAGGGCCCAGATCTTGGTATTCATGCTGACCCTTGCCTCTTAGACACTTGCTGAAGATGAGCCTGAGATTATCCTTGCAAAATATTTCTAGAATGCTGTAAATAATAATTTAAAACATGTGTAACCTGCCCTTCGAGGGTCAATAGATAAGACTGAATTAAAATGGTGTAACTCTGGTGAATGAATGGTTGTGAGAGACTGCACTGGCTGAGGAACGAAAACACTGGTGGCTCTCTGCTTTTACCTAATGTGTGGGGAAAACCAAACAGGGCAGGATGGAGACAGAGGCTTTAGAAGGCTGAGTATACTTGATCCAATAATATTTACACTTACTGTGACATTCCTCTGGCCCTGACAGGATGCTGAGACTTGCAAGGAGGCTTAGCCTTCGGATTTACCCTAAGAACCTGGAGAGACAAACATAAAGCAGTGTGTGTTTAGAACTATCTCCTTTTCCTTACCGCACAGAGATGACTCTGTTTTGTGAACTGAGCTTAGGCTGGTTGGAGTCACACAGAGGTGCCAGAGGAAATAGAAGCATCCTGAGTATTTGAGAGTAGGCTCTGGTCACCTCCAGGACACGAAGAAAATTAATCAGGATTATTAATACCGACCTAAGGTACATGTGAAACCTGGCTTCAGGCTGGATGGAAAAGTCTAAAGAAAGCCCTTGTTTCTTTAGTGAAAGTGAATGGAACCTCATAAACCAGCTGCTAGGTCCCTCTGCATGAAGACTATAGCATACTGGATTGACACAAAAGAAGTAGTTACTGAGATCTTAGTAGCTCTCCACAGCAATTAAAGGTTTACTGTTTCATCTTTGCTTCACTTTTGTTACGGCAAGAGGGATTCTCCTTGCTGATGTACCGCGGGCTGCCAACCCTGCATCTCCTGGGGCCACCTGCACCAGGACAAAGGCCAGTCTTGACAAACATCCAGCAGGAGCAGCAGCAATGCTGTTGTCACACACTCTGCTTCTGGAGTGAGCCTTAGAACTGTGGCCCTGGTGAGGGACAGCAGCATGTGTGACACATGGTGACAGTGCTCCTGTGCCTGTGTGCCCACAGCTGCGGGCAACGAATGGAGCCTGGTTTGCCAGCCAGGAGAAGACGTGGAAGTGCCTGAACTGGCATTCTGCTGGCTGCAGGAGCCACGGAGGTCCCCTGCTGCTCTCTGCTGTGATGCAATCCTCAGGAACAGAAGCAGGCCCTGGGATTTGCATTCCCCATCCATTAAGGTAGCTTCTACCCTCTCCCACTCTTGGTGCCTGTGGCATCGAATTGGATGCTGTCTGGTAGCTGATGTGTAGGGCCAAGCCCTGAGCCTGTGGCCATGCAGACAGCACCTGAAGGTACTGGCAGATGGCTGCAGAGCTGCTGTTTGCTGTTGAATGATCAGTTGATAAGGCCGCTGCAGTGTTCCCTTGTGAGGTCCTCGCCTGAGCCACTGGCTGTGTGGCAGTTTTGCTTTGTGTTTGCAGTCTGTGAAGAACCAGATGTGGGAGGTCATGGTTTGGCACCTTAACTCTCTTTAAGGCTGCAGTTGTTTTCTGGCACCCTGGCAGTGCTCTAGGTCAGAAGAGCGTGTGTGTTTCTTCAGGGTTTGGATCTCACCCTTGTCGATCTCACATGGTAGACTCTGGCACTTAGAACATTTGTTAGACATTACGTAGAGTCACTGCAAATTTGGGATCTCTTAGCGGACTGTCACCCTGTCTGGGAGTCATATTCGTGGAGTTACAGGTGGGTCCCTGGCGTAGAGATATGGAGATACCTCAGCAGAGTGGGATTTAGTTACCTTGACGAGGTCAGTAGGCTACAAATTACCCATCTTATCAAATAAAATCAATGTATGTGTCTGAATTCCTCAGAGGATTTGCATAGGTCTTTGGTGCACATAATTTACTTGAGATCTGTTCTTTCTCTCTTCTGCTTTCTGGCACTCTCCAAAACAGCCACACCCGATTACCATGATGGATATTTTGCAGTCTAGTTGGATTTGCCTGGTTAATATAAGAACACATCCCTGTGTGTCTCATTCACACCTGCTGTGTGTTACCGAGCCCTGAGGGCCCCAGGCACAATTACCCATGGACTTGGACCACCCACGGCCTTCATATTTCTAGCTATTGCTCTTGATTTATAAATGTCTCTCAAGCAGTTCAAATATGGCTCCTGTCCAAGGTTATATCATGAGGCCATCAACAAGGCTGTGCTGTGATGCAAGGGCTGCTGGATAATCCCAAACCCTTGGATGTAGGAGCAGGGCCTGGGAAGCCAATGTTTTTGAGTTGCCCTAGGTTCCCACTGCAAACCAATCCTGGCTGGGCTCCACCGCAGATTCCAGTGGTGTTGGTTGCAGTGCTGCCTTCCAGTCTATCAGGTAGCAGTTGGTATAGTCAGTTTTCAGGACCTGGAATATTGGATGATTTGGTTCTTTTCTATTTTGCTTCCAAAGAAAAAGGGTGATGAAAAATCAGACATGTTCAGATTATGAAAGGAGTTCCTGAACTGACATATCTGCTTTAAAGATTGTCCCATGCACCAGAGACTGCATTAACAAAACTGCATTAGAGGACCATTGCCCCTTCTTTTCCTGCACAACAAAAGACTTCATTATCCTTAGAACCGCCACCACTCTTCATATTCCACTCTGTTTCCAAGTCCATGACCAGTCTGGAATCACACAAGACATGCACAGAAACAGATGGCACAGAGGTTCCACTGTGCAGTGGTCAGAGGGGACTGTGGCCATCTGTGGTTGAGGACCACAGCACAGTGAGGTGCTGCAGGAGGCACTGGACACCATATCTGGAGTGAGGAGCAAGATCTTGGAGAGAGGTTGCTCTACTGAACTGAATAAGAACAGCTCCTGACAAGTTTCCAGTATGATGAAAGAGGCACTGAACTTTAGCACTAAGCAGGAATAGCACCAGCTTACGAATTTGTGCTCAAGACAGTTACTCAGTTGCATGGCATTAGTTCCTCCATGCGATGATTGCTGCTAAGACCTCCTGACGTGGCAGAGACCATGGCCAAGGGATGGTGGCTGTCAGAGTTGCAAGTGTGCCTGGCCTGATGCCCTGTGACACACCAGGCAGTCGGTGTTCCCACAGTAAATATAGGCAGCTCTATGTGGGCTGCTGCAGCTGCCAGTGCTTGAGAAAGGCCGGGTTAATCTCTCATCAGAGCAGATCCTGTGAGTTCATCTGAGTGAAGACCCCATCAGTGGGAATTCTGTTTGTTCTTGGCTGCTCTAGGTGTCTACTGCTTAAAGCAGAAGCCATCCTTGAAATCCACATTGCTGGCAGCACCTCTGTGGACAAACACCCTTCACACACATGGTTCATGTTATATGCTCTGTTCCCACCTCCTCTTGTGTGGTCCTTCTATTTCACAGTTTGCTTCTTGTGAGTGTGTTGGATGCTCTCCCTGTTAATATTGGATTTGGGTAAAGCAGAGTTCGTGGGAATGGATAAAAGGCTTATAAGCTTCAGTGCTGGGACAGTCACTGCTTTAGCCTGAATTCCCTGGTTTTGATTGAGACCTAATGACTTTAGGGCTTAGGATATTTAGTAAACCAGGAGATTTTCAAGCCTGCTGAACATGACAGCTGGTGCTGCTTTAAAAGGTGGAGTGTATTTGGGACAGTAAATGTCCTGAGAGCATTTGGGCACTGGCTGCAATGCTGACTAGCCGTGCTACTACTAATTGGTTTCATGAGGTTAAAATAGTGGGCTTCTGTAGGAGGGCAAAGCTGTCCTGTGTGCATGGCTGTCCAATTCAGCAGTAAAAATGAGAGGAGGACATTCATCTTCCAAGAAAACACTGGAAGGTCACTCTGAGGTATCTGTTTTCTCTCCGACAAACCTCCTTTTCTTTATGAGTGATGCTCCAGGCTTCTGTAACCATCAGTTCTCAGACTTCTAAAATCCTGAACCCACATCCTTCTGTGTGTGGCTTGCTCCTCTGTCTGTGTTTGTCTTGCTAAGTAGAGAAGTTTTCTTCAGCAGCTTAGCAGACCTTGTTTCTTGTGAGGGTGGTGAGGCCCTGGCACAGGTTGCCCAGAGAAGCTGTGGCTGCCCCATCCCTGCAAGTGTTCAAGGCCAGTCTGGATGAGGCTTGGAGCAACCTGGGATAGTGGAAGGTGTCCCTGTCCATGACAAGGGAGTTGGAATGAGATGGTCTTTAAAATCCCTTCCAACCCTAACCATTCTGTGATTTTATGAGTCTGTGAAAAGTTATCACCCTAAAATTTATGCCCTTGAAAGATTATCTAGCCAAGGTTTTACCTTGGTGAGTCATTCTAGCAGTCCTAGTGTCTCGTGTAAATGTCAACCTTTACTTAGTGTAACTCTAGATCTTTGTGAAGTGGACAGAATTAGACTCAGCCAAATGAAGAGTCCAAGGACCTTTGCAACCCAACACCAGAATGATTACAAGGTACATACAGATCACACTGTCGACACAAACCGTAATGACGACATTCTGGCATTACCTGAATAGCTGACATGGCTGCAGAATTATGCTATATGCAACCCTAGGACAAACTTAACACAGGGCTAGGAAAGTATTAAATCTGCACAGAGCCCTTTTGCCAGGTGTTTAGATCATGGAAAACACATTAAATCTGTTTTAGGAACAAGACGAGCATCTGCTGGACCTGAAATACACTTCATTGCAAAGAGTGTGTGTAGAGGGGTAAATTTAAAAATTTACACTTAGAGGTGAGGCAGAGCTAGACTGCAACATCACATTAATGTACCAGCTTGTCTTTTATTTTAAATCCAGGCTTGAATAGATACACAGGATAACAACTCTCAGTCACTTTGAAAATGATGCATTTTGAAAGCCATCTGCATGTACTCGATGGTGCTACTCATTTTCATGGAGGTGTTCAAGCTCTGGGAGGGTGTGCTAGACACTTGGGTATCTTGTGGCACTACTCTGTAGGGCTTAACAGAGATATGAGCATAGGTCTGCAAAGAACTCAATGGCAGCGTGCTGGAGAAAGTTCTGTCTGGAGCTGTATTTCTTCTGTGCCATATGGCGAAACAGGGAAGTTGTCACTGCTTCAGCAGTGAGCTTTCTAGTTGTGAGTTCCTCAGTGGCGTGAATGCATGATTAGAAAGTGGCTCCTCTGTTGCTCCTGGGGTGTGAATAATGAGACTTCTGTAGGAAGTGAGAAAAGAGTGATTTTATTTGCTTCTCTTCCTACACTCCAAGGATCCTCAGAAGATCAGATGGATTGCAGAGAAATTTGTTATTTGTGAGACTATTTCTTAAAACGACTGCTCTTCAGGTGGAGAGTGGGGCAGGTTTGTGTCAGGTGGGATGTTCTGAAAATAATCAAATAGCTGCAAGAGGTTATTGTAGCCATTGATGAGGCATTCACAGAAACTGCAGAATCCTACTTGGATGTGAAGCTTGCTGAGAGTCTTTCTAAATTGTAGAAATGCAGCTGAGTGTGTTTCAAAGACCTTTTTTATTTTTGGCATATTTTCAGAACAGGTAGCACTGAAGAGCACAATTTCAGAGGCTCATTTTCGGTGAATTCAACTTTCAATGTCTTCCATGAAGCAGACTGGAGATTTGCATCTCAAAGTTGTGTCTGGCACTCCTGGGAGTGTTTCCATACACGTTTGGGAAGGGCAGAAAGGTGTGCTGGTTTTCAAGGACAGGCTCCCTCTGGAATTAGCAAAGACTGCCAAGCACTTCAAAGTCTTTGCTAAGTTTAAGCTGGGTCTGTCCATTTTACAGAGCAAGCGATGCAAAGAAAAGAGTATCAGCACTCAGATTGTAATGGCATTTGAGCAACAGTAGCCTTAATTTAGGAAAGAGAACAGTAGAAAGCTTAATTTTGGTACTGTTGAAGGCACATCCCCGATGAGATGGTGAACAAACACACCCTGAGCGTGGCTCACGTGGCTGTGAAGCCTGTGGGCTGTCGGTGCTCGTACTTGGGGTGCTTCTGCTCACGAGCACATGTCCCACTCCAAGTGCAGTGTGAAGAGATGGGGCCTCAATATCTGCTCCTTCAAATCCCTTTTTTGTTGCCTGGGAGGTCCCTGGGGGGAGAGCAGAGTCCCTGGCGGGGCTCGGGGGCCGCCTAGCGAGAGGCTCCCCGTGGCCCCAGCAGCCCCGTGGGACACGCTGGGAGGGACAGGCCCTTCATCCAGTGGCTGGGAGCGGCTCACACACCACGGCTGAGGGGGAATTAATTTTATCGCTCACACTACATGCCTCTTCTGAGCACAGCTGTTTCTCAGGGGTGGAAAATCCTGGCTTTCCCTCCCCTTATTTGGATAACAGCTGAACTGCCGACAGATATTGGACACTTGAGTCAAACTGGAGTTCCTAGAACCAAGTGACTAAATCCTCTTTTAAGCACCGACATGAAAAGACGCCTAGAGCTTATTTTAAGAGATGCTAAGCTTCCAGTTGAAATCATGAGGCTCCATACTTGTTAAAGTATATTCACATCAAACAGAAATCCTGGTAATTGGCTTCCTTTCTTCCCTATTAAAAAACTCCAACCCTGCCCCACTTCTTTGCGTGCCAGAGCATTACAGAGATGTAGAAGAATTTTGGGCCCAGACTGCCTGACATGTGAAGCCTGCAGGCCCTGGGATGTGCAGGGCATGAAGGCTGTGGTGCCCACGGCTGTGACCTGCAGAGTATGTGCAGGTATGAGTAAAGGCAACAACATCTGGGGAGTCCCCCAGAATGCTGTGACACCTTCCTGCTGCTCTGTGCTGTAACTTTGGCATTCCCATGGCACAGGCACATCCCAGAGGCTGTGTTTGGTGGATGTTGAGGGTCCCTTATGAGAATCCTAAGGGCCATTCAGTGCAATGGAAAGAATGTTGTTTCAAGAACCTGTAAACGCTGTTTCTGCAGCTAGGATGCTGTAACAAAGCTAGACTAAATTCTTTCCTGAAAGCTGTGAGGGAACACCCACAGTCTCACAGTCCTCAGGATTCCTGCTTTCCCAGAGCTCTGTGTTAATGCTGAGCTGGTGCGCTGGGGCAGGGCCGGGCTGCGCTGCTCAGGTTCAGTCTGAGCCATCGAGCTCCGTTCCCTCCTGGCAGCCGCACCGTGCCGGGAGCCAGCGGCTCCTCCCGCTGCACACCCCCGGCTGCGCCTGAGGAGGGCATGAATCCCATCCCAGCTCTCCCTTCCACTGCAGACTGCTGGAGGGTGTTATTCCCATTCCCGCATGGATGCCTGCAGGTAATAATGAAGCAGAGCCTCAGCCATAATACAAAACCTCACGATCCTGGTTTTTTTTAAGGTATAAAATGTGCCGTGCACTGTCCAGCCAGTGAGCGAGCTGGCCTCCCCACTGTGGCCCAGTGATGACTCTGCTGCGCGTCATAGGGAGGATTAAGTTAACAGGGCCAAAGAAGAGGGCGAGCAGCCTGTCCAGCCCCGTGCTCCATGTGGGGCACACCTTCCAAGGAGGTGGCTCTCATTCCAGCAGGCTTAGGAGATGGGAATTGTGTGATCAGCGCATGTAACTGTGTGTGACTCACGGCTTTGCTATCCGGAGCCCCAAGGATGACTCTGCTGCCATGGCTGTACCCTTCTGTTTGCATTTTCCGCAGAACGAAGCGAGTTCTGATCTCCACTGGCCCCAGACCACACCTGTTACGTGTGCCCCTCCTTGGGGAACAAGGAATTTTTGTGAACAGCACTGCAGGAATTGCAACTGCTATGGCATCCTGTAGCACAGGATGTCTTTGCTATACTAGTAATTATCAAAATGGAGAAAGAGCCTTTTCTGTCCCCAAACCTCATGATTTTACTTAGCTGATTTCATTTGCATAGGAATAAAAGGAAAGTATATCCTCAGATGGGAACACATTCAAATGGGATGTCTCTAGACTGACAGCAGTAGCTACGCTGCACTCAGAAACAAATAGGAATCTGGGGTAGGTTTTGCAGAGCCTGCATAACATTTTTCTCCAAAGAGCTATGCAAAGCAGCAGGTGCCTGCTGTAGCTTCTGTCATCTCCTGTCACACAGGTGTGCCTCAAGTGGTTACTGACTGGTGGTCTGATGCTTCTGCCATCTAAACCTGAAATCATCAAAGCTGGCAGATCCAGAGATGAACCAAAGCTCCTGAGCCTGCTGGAATGTCAGCTCTCTTGTCCCAGGGCACGTGAGGGCCCTGAGCTGCTCGTGCTGCTGCCGCACGATGCGGGAGGCTGCAGTGAAGGGCAGGGGAGTGACAGCTGTGCTCCATGGGAGCTCCTGTGCCCCAGGCAGGGGAGCTGTGCATGGGAACAACAACACATAATCCTCCAGTTACCCGTCACCTCACGTCTGTGCCCTCAGTGAATCCTGGCCTAAGGATCTTGCCCCAGTTCAGTTCCATCAGCACTGCTCACCACCTGAGACAGGCAGTGCCAGCACTCCCACGAGTGGAGCGGAGTCAGTGGGTGACATCTGATCATGTGCAATTAAACAAGAGCCCAGGATCCCCCCCGGAGTCTGTTTGCTGCGGGGTGTGCTATTTAAAGCTCCCTTGTCTCTGGTTCCCTGACATGCCAGGAGATGTTTTTAGCTCACTGGTCAGAGAAGTGTCTGTCTGGGCTGCTGAGAGGGCTGTGCCTGTGTCCCCATGGTGGTGGTTCAGGGAACTGGCCAGATGTGCCTTCCCAGGGGCACACACCAGTGCTGGAGTTCCCCCAGGAGCTGGCGGGGTTTGTGGTGAGCATGTGAACCAGAAGAGAAACTGCTGGGCTTCAGAGATGTATAAACCTGGCTCCCTCCATGCCACACGCGCAGTGCTGTGGGCTGAGCCGCCTGGGAGTGGGGAGGAGAGCATCCAAAGGATGGGGTCTCTGGCCAGCTCCTGCCCAAGCTGGGGCAAAGTTCTTCCCTCTGCTGCCACCTGAACAGCAGAGTAATCTCTACCTTTCAAATGATGCTAGAGCAGGCTGTTAGTGCTGCGGTGAGAGGGTGGCAGAGAGGGAGCAGGGGGTGCAGCTGGTGCAGTGATGGCAACACAAGGAGGGCATTTTCCATCATTTTTCCCTTGCACGGGCCATGCAGAGGCTGGAGGGCTACTGTGCCATGGGGCAGAGCTGGGGGCTCTTAAATACTTGTTCTCAGACCTACATCTGGTTCAGGTCCTATCCCTGATTTCTTCACCAGAGAAGCTGGGGCAGCTTCAGCATCTAAAAGAGAATTTGAGTCTACACTGAGAGCTCTGATTCAACAGCAGGGCTCATGGTAAGTATCCAAAACTGCTGGGAGCCAGAATGCACCGTATCAGCCAGGAAGAGCAGCAGTGGTCAGAGCACCGTCAGCCCGTTGCATGTGCTGCACTGTCACCACAAACCTCAAAGCAGGGACCTACCTGTTGCACTGTAAGATACGGGAAAGAAATTATTCCTGTCTGGAAGCTTTTACACAGATCATAAATCATGCATTTAAAAAGTGCAAATAATCAGAATATTGCTAAGCACTGTTGTTTGGAAGCCTGTGTGTAGAACTAAGGTGTAGACTGTGAAGCAGTTAGAGGTGTCAATTCCCCAAACCATCATTGTTCAAATTGCCTAAATTAACCTGTCACTGTACAGTCAAAGGAAGCTTTATATAGGGAAATAACTTTACAAACCCCAAGCCATTTCACAGAAAATTGAGCTGGCAGAAAGCATGGCATAAAATTAAATAACTTGCACAGATGTTTCTTGAATGAAAAGTAAGTTCTAATGGTTATTGTCTGTGCCCAGTAAGCATCAAGACTGTACCATCCCAGCTCTCCCAAATGCCTCCTGTGACAGTGCCATGTGCCATACCCCATGTCCAAGGAGGAAGAAAGGTTGGTTCCAATGAATGCCACAGCATTTGGGCTGCCACAGACTTCCGTGTGCCCGGCTGGTGCCAGGCAGGGACTGTTCACAGCCAGGAGCCCATGTGCAGACAGGCAGTGGCTGCACAGCCAACCCCCACCCCCAGAAATAGGATCAGGCTAATTTTAACTCTGTGGACAGCATTTGATATGGAAGCAGCTGGTGTTATACAAAACTCTGGGCCTGTCGAGAAACCCAAGTGCATCACTGAAGCAAATATGTTCATTTCCACCCAAAGGCCATTAGGAAGCCAGGCCTGATTTTAGCTTGCACTTGACTGATTATAAATCAGAGCTGTAGCTTTCTAGCCATAGATGTACAGTGCCCAAAGTCTTAGATTTTAATGCCATTTCCTCAGAAAAGTGAGGCATGACTTAGCTATTTCTCTCACCCTGTAATCCATTGGATTGCTGGCATGTACCTGTTTCTGTTTGCAACTGGTGAAAAGGTTTTCCGGTCATATTCCCTGTGTTCCCCTCTTGTGAAAAGGTGTTCTGCAGTGAAAAGCTGATCTACTAGACATCATGCCAATTGCCAAGAGCACATCTAGGCAGTGATCTCAGTGGGTAGCTAAGACAAACTTCCTGGGTAGAAAACCCCTAAAAATACAGCGGGGCTTTAATTTTCTGTCTGCTAGAGAGTGTCAGAGGTAGCACATGTGCCAAACCTCAGCTCAAGTGTCCCACAAGCAATTGATATTGCTTAAATGTTGGAAAGGCTCTCAAAACCAAAATTGCCTAATTTAATGTGTACCCAGCGGCACTGGAAAGTTGTCACAAGTACAGCCATGGCAGGGTGGCTTTGAACTCCACTTGTGCTGCAGCCAGAGCCTACAGCACCCCTGGCACCCAGCAAGGGGCAGTCCCCTGCCCTCTGCAACCTTTGGAAATAAGGAAATGGCAACAGAAAGGCACGTGTGCACTGCGAGGCACAGGAGAGCCAGGGCTTTGTGTCTGCCTGCCCTCCCTGCCAAAAAGAAAAAGTTTGCTTCTGCTTAGAGAGCGGGTCAGTGAACACATTTAAAATGTTATAGGTTAAATTAGCAGCAGAGGTAGAGGTGAGTTACAGTTCTTGTTAATAATATTTGTGGTAAATGGACAAAGTTCCTCTCTCAGGCAGTGAAGACACACCACTCAATTTTCTTGCTACCTTTTGCAACAACAGTGAGGAATTTCTGTAGGACATAATAATGTTATGGGCAAAGCTCTTGGATACCCAAAACCAACTAATTAATGCAACTGAAAAGCAAAACATGAAAGAGAAGATACTCAGGCAACAAAGGGAATAAAGTTACTTTCAAGAGGCAGGTCCTGCCCTCAGGTTTGCCTCACTCCCTGGTCTGCTGAGGAAGTACCTGATCCTCCACTGTTTTGTCCTTTGGAGCCGGGAGGCTCCGCGCTCCCATCCACACTTGGCCGTTCTCACAACGCTCTGGATGAAGCCTGCAGATGATGGGCCAGGTATTCATTATGCCTTGGGGCCTGGGCTGTGGCTCCTGCCCTGCTGGGGCAGGAGAAGAGAGCACTGCCCAGCTCTGCCCATTGCCTGAGGTCACCCTCTGCTGCTGCCCTGTTGCAGAGGCACAGGCAGGCTGTTCTCCCTCTTTGGCTGCTGCACAGGAATAGCCAGTGATGTGTTCTGGTAGCACAGTGCTGGACAATGAACTTCTGTGGCTGTAAGTGATGTGCTGCTGGAGAATCAGAGCAGCCTGTGCTGATGCAAGGTGGAGCTCAGGGTGAAAGACTAAATCCAAGCCCCACTGCTGCGCTTCTGGTTACCTGCACTACCTACAGTTCTCAGTGCTGTGAAAGGACATCCACCGAGAAGTTGTATTATATTTTCTGGCCGCTTTCTTCCCTGTAGCACCTGTATCTCTTTTCTCTTTCTCCTGCCCACGAGCCATGTTTCTGAGGAGGCTGCGGAGCCCAGTGGATGCTCTGCTGCACAGCTCAGCCCACATCACAGCTGAGTGTGTTGGGGACCTATTTAGCTTTTCTCAGCCCAGGACACTAAATGAAGCCCTGGTGGACTGGCTGCTTGCAGAGGCCCTCATGAATGAAGTGAGACATTCAGGGGGGCAGAGCTCACCATGGCTTCACCCCCGGTACCCGTGCTGTGGAGCTGGGATGCCCTGGCTGGCAGTGGAGTCCCCTCTTGCATTGGAAAGCACAATCTTCCTGGGCTGCCTGGGTGCAAGGGTAAGAGATGCTCACGAGACAGCAGGACTGAGCCAAGGATGCTGTGGGTTTGGAGCTCCTGGTTTGCCAGGGTGCTCAAACGACCACTCTTGATGAGCCTGAAGGTAAGAGCAGAGCTTGGTGTGCCAGCAAGGGCAATGCTCCTCTATGAAAAGGAAAAGCATATGCCTGCCTCTTCTCCCCACCTCTGAAAAGCCTTCGAACATCCTGAGAACACGATTAATGTGATAGAAATTACAGTGTTACTTACCTCTATAAACCATCAGCTTGGTTTTGGGGCTCTTGCTGCCAGCAGTTCGTGTCAGCGCTCAGTCTTGAAGTGGAAAGTCTCCTCTCCAGCAGCTCCCCTCTGAGGTCTGGAGGCTGTCTGGGGTGGTGGGTTACATTTCTAATGTTCAGATCCCTGCTTGTGAGTGATGGCATGGCGGGAATGTCAGCTGTATGGGAATAAACTGCAGCAATTTATTCCCCCCAGCCTGTTTGAAAGTTAACAGAGTGGCACCATTAGCTGGAACAAAACAGGTCCAGTGTTGTGAGATACAACGGTGGCCAGATCCGTAATTGCTTACAATTTGAAATGCTAATAGCCTTGAGTGCTGGAAAGATGCCAGCGCAGGTCGATTGTGGCTCTCTACATTGAAAGGGAATGTAGAAAGAAATGTAGAAAACCTTCATTAGAAGCAGGACTCTCTTCTACAGATCTGGAATGTAAAGAATTTCCTATTCACTTGGGATATAAAGAAAACCTGAGCTTCTTCCCAGATGCTGAGGAATGCAGGGAGATATCTTGGTGGAGCCAGCATATGTCTAGCTGGCTTGAACAGCCTCGTGTAACCCTCCAGACTTGGTACAAGAGCTGTGTAAAGCTCGTGGGAGCTGAAGCAATGTCCTGATGATGGCAGAGGTGCAGCGCCATTACACTCTTAAATTTCACACAAGGTGCGCTGTTCAGTGAGGTGTCGTGGGGAGGGAGCAGCAGCGAGGGCTTCTCTGAGGTGGAGGGTTGTGTCTGTGCCAGTGTAACTGCAGCGGGGGGCAAGGGGGATTCCTGTGCTCCCAACCCCTTGGAGGATCTGCTTTGTGTGGATGCACAAAGGGCAGGATCCCCCAGCAAAGCTGCTCTGCAAGTGTCTATAAACAAATTGTTTCCTGTCTGCCACCATAGCAGTGCCCTTCCATGGCTGAGAGCTGGACTGGGCTTAAACTCTTCAGGCCTGGCTTGGTCAGCCTTCGCCAGTTTTGTGGCCATGGAAATAACCCAGCTGCTTTGCAGAACCCTACCCAGCCATGTGAGGTACTGAATAATTAGTTACCTTTTGTGGGATTCCCCAGATTCCCAGTTTGAAAATATGACTTGCAGTTTACTTTCCTGCAAGCACAAGCTCTTAAATTTTTCCCGTTGCCTTCCTTCTTCATTCATACTGAGTCCCAGAAGCTGTGTGAAAAGGTATAAATTATTTTTGGCTAAAGCATCTCTCCTGGCAGTGTTATTAATGGCTGTTGCTCCATTTTTTGTGTCACTGCAAATCGTATCAAGACCATTTGGGCTCAAGGACAGGATGGATCCTGCCCTCCAGCACGGACTATGGTAGGGATGCTCTCCCCTTCCTCTGGACAAGGAATTCTGCCACAAGTCAATGGGATTTACTCGGATCCCCTCACTAGACAATCCGGCCCGAGGAATTTAAACTATTATTCACCTCTTGGGGGCGTAATTCCCAGATGAACTTTCGACGCTTTCTGAACGCAGGGGTGGTGGGAAGACACTGGCTATTCCAGCCATCTTAAACCCTTCCCAAAATGGAAAAGCAGCAGGTGCAAAGGCCGCAAATGCTGGGGCCCTTCTTCCTGAAGTGCTTTGTCAAGGGCCCCTGAAGTGACATTTCAATTTATACATCGAATTCTGAGCCAGATGAGTAGGTACTTTTTTTTTAATTTTTATTTTTTTCGAGAGAGATTTCTGAATGAGGATTGCAGGTAACAAAAATCTTGTTGTGAAGATGAAGGGATCTGCCCTGTGGAGAAGCTGGGTATCTTCAGTGGCAAGTTGGTGTCTGGGGTAGTTTTGACAGTAAAGATTGAATTAATTCTGATTGCTGTATTCAGAGTTCAGGCAGGAACTTCTCACTTCCTGAGGAAACCCAGCACATCTTTCCACTCTTGTGTGAAGAAGCTGAGCATAAGCTGCTCTTTGTGTCACAAGGGAGCTTGGGATAGGGAGGGAGCTTGGCAATGCTATGAATTTTGGGAGGGAGAAGCTCCAGGTAGGCTGGCAGGTCCCAGCAGGTGTTTCCCAAAGAGTTCCCAGGGTTACCTGTGGCAGTCACAGGCTGGTTGAGGCTGGTTACTGGAAGGGAGGATGCTGAGCAGGGGTGTGCCAGGACAGCTTCTGCACCCGCCTGCGGGGCTGTGTGAGGGTGGGGGTGCCCATTGCTGGAGACAGCCAGGGCTCTTCCTCCAGGAGAGCCTCAGACAAGGGCAGAGAACACGATTGCAAGTTGGACATTACCATTTGTGAGCAAAAGAGAGACTCTGGGAGGTTTAGTCACATGGAGGTGTCATTGCCAGAGGATGTCACAGCCTGCCTGAGGTCCCAGGGTGGTGGAGGGGCTGTGACTGTGTCCTGGGAGCCTCTCCAAGCCTCCTCTCCTGTCTTTTCACAGTGGGGACTCCACGTGGGGGGTAAACTCTGGTAGACTCTGCCAAGTTTGGCAGGTTACATTTAGTCAAACCTGTCTGAAACTGGATTCACCAGTAGACTCAGCCAAGTCTGACTGATTAAACTGAACCAAGTCTGAGACCAGCAGTGGTTGGGCTGCCTTCATCTTTAATAGTACACTGCTCCAACCCCAAATTTGGGTTGGTACGGTTCCTCTGGCTTCAGAGGAGCAGTGCAGGTTTATGTGAGGGCTGTGTTTGGACAACAGGGACACATTTGACCTTTCTCCTGACATTGTTTTTCCATTTAAGATCTGATGTTCTCAGTGAGCCAAATAGATCAGTAGTTTTAGCCTAGGTGCTTATCATGGGCATCTTGTAAATTCAGATTATTTCTGACCACATTAGCCAAATACTCTTCTAAATTATGCTGGTGCATATTTGTAGACTTCAAGGGGATTGAGCAAGCGTGGTGGAAAAGGACTGCAGATGAGCATGAGCAATTTGGAACTTTGTTACTACATAACAGAAGTGGCATTGCTGGCAGATATCCTCAGTCATCTGTCAGTATTAACTTCTGAAAGCAACGTAGCAGAGCTGCCTGCTTGCTCTCCACATGCTGAATCCCAGGAACAATATTTTAGCTGGGAGACAGGCTAGGGTGAGATTGAAGTTCTCTCAGAGTGCTGCGATAAAGCATTACTGGATGCTGCCTCCAGGCACTGCTTTACTGGGTGCTCTTACAGCTCTCTTAGTGCTGCTTTCTGGCAGCATTCCCCAGGGTTTCATTTCAGGTATTTTGACGTATCTAATGTATTTTCCACTGTAATTTAAACCTGTGCCAGTTTGGGCTGTACAGACTTGTCTATAGGCAATTTGAGGAGTGGTGAACATTGCTGGATGCTTGCCAGCCCTGGGTAGGACACTTGCCCTGATTATCTATAGAGACTGTACTGATGTGCCCGCCAGCCAGATCCTCTGCAGGCTACATCAAGATACAGCTCTGCAAAATATGTCCATTTTATGTGAGTTTCCCCTGTGGATGTGGGTCTAGGTTTTGTAGCCGAGATATTCCAGAGAGGAATTTTTTCCTGGCCTTTCCCTAAGCAACCTATTCGTTAAAGCAGACAGGACTGCACTCATCATGATCTCTATTCCATTTCCCCTCATGACGGTGGTTCCTACAGTTGGGTTTTCCCCTTGGTGCTTAGGAGATGGAGTTAAATTACTGAGGCAGAGAAAATGGCTCCAAGCAGAGACTTCTCCCCTGGGCTGCCTCAGCCAGGGATGGTCAGGACACGTGTAGAGCGTGGATCGCCGGCACTCTGCTCGCGCCGCCCGCGCTCGCTGTTTTTAGCTCTGGCAGGAGCTCCCTCTGCGTGCTCAGAATGCCATCCCAACAGCTGCAGCTCTCTCGATGGACACACAAGCACCTCTGGCCCTCAAGTTTGCAGGTTTTAGTACCCATAAACAAGGACATTTAAAAGTTATACTGCCTGTTCTCTGGCAGAATTGTTCCTCCTGACTTGTGTGTATGGCACAGCACCTTTTATCAGCACGTAGGGACTGGTAGGTGTAGGAAGAGGCATGGAAGTTGGTGGGAAGCCCGTTTTCTGGCTAGACAGCAGGCTTAAGTGCTTAAGGCAGAGCCTAATTGTCAGTATAAATAGCTCTCTGTAAGGACAGTGAAAATGATTCTCATACAGAGCAGCTGAATTGGGACCAGCAAAATACTATCCTCCCTTGTGAAACTCACACGACTGTCTTGAGACCTGCTGGGTGTGTCAGGTCTGGGTGCAAACTGGGCATCTTGGAAAGGCAGTTTTCCAGATGGGGGCTGTGAGCCTCTGCAAGTGCCTTCAGTGGCGGAGCTGGATCAGAGCAGACTGGGGTTCTCTCTAGTTTTATACATGGAGATGGTTTTGTTTATACTAAATAGGAGGTAATTTTTAGGAAAAGAGCTTGGTGCTCTTCTCTTGGGGACTGCTGGATGTTTGAGCTGCAGGAGTTAAAAATCCTGGCTGAGGAGCTAAAAGTAACTAACTAAGCTAAAACTAAAGGTAACAACCCTAAAAGTAAGTGTCTATCTCTGTTTCCATCCCATTCTTTGCTTCTAGCAGGGCATTGTGTCTAATTTCAGGCAGTATCAAGGGCTGTGTCAGCAAGGATTTGCTCGTGATATTTCCCATGTAAATAAATTTTGCCTAAAACCTCATTTACCTGTAAATTACCACAGGAGACCCTCAGACATCTGAAGGATTTTCATTTATGCCAGACGTGAATTAGTCAAGCCTTTATCTTTTGTGTTGCTGTTCCTGATGTGCCTGTGGCTGTCAGAACAGCAGATGGCACCAGCACCCTGTGCTGCTCACAAAGCTCAGGTACCTCAGCACAGCCGCGGCTATGACCAGGCCGGTGAAAGCGCACAGGGAATTTTAGCTCTAAACCCCAGTTCATAGCAGAGGTGGAGTTTATGTTTGTTTGTTAGTTTGTTTTGGTTTTAGGTCTTTGTTTGTTTGTTTGTTTGTTATATAAGCAACTCCACAGACAGCTGGGGGCTGTAGTTCTACCTGTAATTCTCCTTCCCCTCGTGGGTGCCTCGCTGCAGTGGTTTGCAGCCGAACATAGAAACGAAGGGTTTGATTTCTGCCTGATGGCTGCTGTGTGGGACAGAGCTCCTGTCGCCCAGGCGGGCACAGAGCAGCCACCCTCGGGGGCTGGGGCAGACGGCGGCCTGGGGAGTCGCAGGCTGGGATGAGCTGCTCTGCCAGCTCCCCGGGCAGGACCGTGCCTGGGCGCTTCACATCACTGACCAGGAGCTGCAGCCCCTGCTTCAAGCTGGCCCAGCAGTCTGACAAGTCCCCAGTTCTTTGCTTAAGAAGCTTCAGCACTGGCAGTTCTTCATAGCAGAGCCTGGACATGAAATCCAACATTCAGCAGGTACAGCGAGGGAAAGGAGTGGAAAACAAAGTCAGTAGATGGAAGTCAAGAGGAGACGACAGAAGAGATTGCATTCATTAATTGTGGTGATGTTGAATCGCTCTTCTCCACTTGCCTTGCGGTTACGGGAGAGGGGTAAAGCTCTGAGCACAGCTCTGGCTTGTTGTCCAACAAACATATCTGCATGTACATGTGCTTTACCTGGGGCAAGCTTATGGGACTATTAGTGAAAGCTTTTAAGTTGTCAGGTCAAATCTGCCCAAACAGAGTTGTTGAGGCAACGTGGCCTGGTTTTGTAGCTGGTCCTTGCCTCTCCCTGAGAGTCTTTTCCAAAGCCATGGACACTGTCTGAGTTTCTCCTTGGTGTCATTCTGTCATCTCTCATTCTGACCTCATCTGTGACCTTCCCCCCAGCTTTGCTCCTGACCTGTGTAAGTATCCGAGATGCAGATGCTGTGGGCTGGTGCCTTGTGAGGACGCAGGGCTTGGTCTTCCCATGGGCTGTGGGCACTGTCCTGGATCCAAGAGGAGCAGCTCTGCCCCAAATATTTGGGGGAAAGAGAATGTTTGCAGCAGCACATGGGAAAGAAGGTTGATCTTCTGAGGGATTTGAATACCCAAGTCCATTAGAGTTCCTTGGGAAATAATTCAGATTCATGCTGGCATACCTTGGAAATAATTTAAAATTAAGTACCAAAACCCAATGCATTGCAAGACTCCCAGCATGTAATTCTGAACCCATTAGGAGATTTGTGCTAATTTTGAAAATAATCTTCCTATTTTAAATATTGCTTTGAATGTATTTTGAACTTGAATATTTGGCAGAAGGGGAGCAATTAAATCAAAGGAAAGATTATATTGTGTTACTTTAATTGTGATGGATTGAGTCATTCGCTGAAGGAAAATATCTACAAAGCATGTCTAAGTGCAGAAGCAAAACTGAAAACTGGTCTTGGCTGTTCTCCTCCCTGTGATGAATATATATTTATGTAATGCATTCCTTCTCATATCTTGATAACACTGTGTGCCCACAGTGCACGAATTAACTCCACTGAGAACCTCAGTGAGATTGTCTCTGAGCCTGCGTAAGCATGAGCTATCAATATTTAGGTCCTGTATATATTCGTTTATACTTTATGGTTTTAAAGCTATATACAGGAGAGGAGGAGCATCCCTGACTGGAGGCATTGCACCAATGTCTGGTGTCATCTGGGGTCCAGAAGACTGTCCCACAGCTGTTTCCAGTGCTTGCTTCTGCTGTCAGGGCCGTAGGCTGGGAAGTGAAGGTTGGGGTATGTGGTATTTTGTGGGACCCCTACATTAGGCAGTGAGTTTCTCTTCAAGAGGAACTGGTGAACCCTACCTGACTTACACCTGCAGAAAATTAGGCAATGAGTGGTAGACAAGTGATGATTTTATTAAAATTGTCCTTATTGGAGGTTAAAATTAAATCTAGTTATTAATCGATATAGCAGGTTTTCTGCATGCAGTTTTTGTGGCTTGTGTTCTCCTGGAGGTGTATGTGCTGAGCGCTGGGCACTCAGAGCTCCCAGTCTCAGCTAGAGTCAGCTGTGAGTGCTGGACACCTCGCGGGGCCAGCACAGATGGGAAGGAGCACGGCAAGCTCAGAGGCTGTCTGATCTGTCCGATGCCACCGTGCTCACTGTTAGCTCCCTTCAGGGTGTATGGTCTGTCTCTGAGCCATTCCCAGCCCCATTCAGCCCACAGGCTGCTGGCAGCTGCTGTCATTAGAGCTTCTAACTCGAGCAGAGGGCCGATGGTGCTAAATGCTGCTGGAGACAGGGAACGGCTTGGGCGAAGCTGGGAGGAGTTTTGTCCAGCAAGTGATGTCTTGGCGTGAAAGAATCATATGTGCAAAGGTACAGCAACATCTTCTGCTGCTAAGTAAGCTACACCTGTGGAGCTCCTGGGATTATGGGAACAGAGCTGCAATATAGGTTTTTAAATCTGTGTGCTGTGGTAATAAAGCCATTAGTATTTGAGGCTGGTGTTGGCTGTTAACTGTCCCTCTTTGATCCTTCCTTGGTTAATGAAAATAGCTGTTGGATAAAAATACAAAAATTTTGAGTTGTGAAAATGTGTGTTTGCACCACTAATCACTTGAAAAATCAATCTCCAGACCTTCATTTGTTAAGAGCAGCTGATTAGCTGCTCTCTATGATTTTTCCTTTTTAATAAGACCCCTGAGTCGAACAACAGAAGGACTATAATTAAGGAGCAGTTTTTTCCTTTCTGTGTGACATTCTGTCAAATGTTAGCCAGCGGGTAGCTGGCACACACAGGACAGAAATGCCTTTGGCCTGTTGGTGCAAGCCCAGACTTCACCTGGGACAGGGAGATGGGGCTTTGCTCCTCTCTGCACAGGCATCCACAAACTTGGGACTGGATTGTGGTTGTGCTGGATTTGACAGCACTCTCTGTCCCTTGCTCAGCTGCCCTGGTGGGGATGTTCTTCCTTTGCCACCAAACTGTGCCTTGGAGGTGACAAAAGGAGCCACAGCAGACCCAGGCATTTGGTTTCCAGGTGCTTCTTTCTCAAGGGCCCCAGGTTAGATTATGATGATGATGACACAAAAGATCTTTTGACGTAGTGAAAGATAACTCTAAGGTTAATACTCTGTTCCTCCTGTATTTTAACCTGGAGGGTGGTGGCTTTGAATGAGAAAAAATAATTCTGAAGTCCAGAGAGATTTACTAAAATTGTAAAGATTTTTGCTTCTCTTAAGTGACTTCCCTGTTCAAAGGTATACAGTACAATCAGTCTAGCCAGGCCATAGGTAAAAATGGGGCTCAGTGAACAAAGCAGAGGGCTTTGTCTGTTTTCTGACTGGTACCTTCTGGTTTCTAAATGGCCACATATCAGCCATCTGGCAACAAGAAGGTTTTTAGTATGAAAAATTAATTAGATACAACCCAAGCATAATTCTGCCTTGATTTTCTGAAACACAAAAATAATTTGTATCCATAAAACACTTGCAGGAAATATGGCAATAAAATAACCACTTCTCTTAAATTTTTGTTGATTTGCTTCTTTTTCAAAGAAAGTGAACAATTCTCCCATCTAAAGATGTGCCTTGTGCAGGTCCTTGCTGGGTTATCTAAGCTGCCCAACCCAGGCTGTGCTACGGGCCTGACCACCACAGCTGCTGCCTTGGCCAAACAAGGATAGCAGATAATGACAATAATGACAATATATGCCAGTATTGACAGATTGTGCCATAATGGATTTATGATTTGGACAAGTAATTATTATGGACTGAAGCAATTCCACCAAGCCTTGTGACTGAGGCTCTAGAGATAACAAGACAAAATATCAATACAATAAAAGAGTGAGATAGGGAGAGACTTTTGCTTATTTTTCTTCCTTCTTTTCAAAACTGAGCCAAGAAAAAAATCTGATTGTTTCATAAATTCAGGCTCTTCATATTTACACTGAGGCCACTAGGAGAAAAATGCATGGAAATTTCAGATTCACTGACAGAATAGTGAGCATGATGAGGAGCTCAGCAGACAGCTCAGGCAGCTCATGCACAAAGCTGGTCTGGATCCTCTTAGGGTTTGGTCTAAATGCAGCTGTATGAATTCATTGATAATGCAGTGTCTGAGCACTGTCTATAGCAGTGTTGGTGTAAGGTGTGTCAGTTTGGCAAACAGAGGTCTGGGTTGCTCGGGAGGAAGAGCTGACACGGGGCTGGTGCAGGAAGGGTTGCAGGTACTCCAGGAACATGCAGAAAGAGATTGCTGGTCCTCACAGGCACTGCTGGGAGTCAAAGCAGAATAAGTAAACCTGGACAGGGATCTAGAGCTGACTTTGTCCTGACCTTTTGTTACACTTAAAATGAGGGAGCTGATCTGCAAACGTGTGTTCTTTGTGATCTCCAAACACTTCACATTTTGGGAGCATTTAAAGAGCAAAATTCGTGCGTGGGAAAAGTTGTCTGATCACGCTGGCAGTACACTGATTTCCCTAGGAAGGCTCAAGCTGATGTTGAACTAGAGATCACAAGGATGTTGATCCAAACTTCCAGCTGATGTAGCTGTGCTGACCCAGCCGCAGGGCTATGGGTGTGACCAGGGTGAGAACGTGAATGCGGACTTTGCTGAACCTGGTGGTGGCAGTGGTGAGGTCATAGTGTGAGGGAAGCTTCCTTGGCTGATGTGTGCCTCCCCTCTGCAGAGGGGAAAAAGGTGGGAAATGTCTTTTGAGGAATTCCTGCACAGCTGCTGTGCTGCAGATGCAGTGTTTCTCGCGTGTCTCAGGTGCGCTGTGGAAAGCACAGTGCTGTCAAAATCTCTGGGAAGGAAAAGGATGAGTCTGGTATTTGATAGTTTACTGTGGCGGGGATTCTGCTACTAAAACTCCCATGACTTGCTAAATGGTGCCAAAATCTGACCTTTGATTCCCAATGCTTTGTAGTAGTTATTTTTTAGTTAAAAAAATGACCTAAGTGAATGGAAACAACTTTTTTCATCTTGATATGACAGCTGGTAAATGCTCCAGAGTGTGTTAGTGTTTTGTTGTTGTTTTTGGGATTTTTTTGGTGTTTTTTGTTTGTTTGTTTTGGGTTTTTTGTTGGTTTGTTTGGGTTTTTTGTTTTGGTTTTGTTCCCCCCCCCCTTTTTTTGTTTTGTTGTTGTTTATTTTTTTTGGTTTTTTGGGGGGGGGGTTGGTTGTGTGGTGGGTTTTTTTGGGTTTTGGTTTTGTTTGCTTTTTTTTTTTGTTGGGTTTTTGTTTGCTTTCCCCCCCTCCTGCAAATCAAACCTTTGATTTTCAGTGTCCTGATTGGTAAACCTGAATTACAGGTTGTTAAATCCTGGTGCTGGGTCCTTGCATCATGTAGATGGTCTTGCTAAATCCTGTGAGAAATGTTATCTCTGCTCTTTCCCAGTGACAAAGGGAGTGGTGGAGAGAAGGAGGGAAAGGGAAACTGAAAATCCAGGTAGAGCAAGCTGAGCATTGGAGGATTCTAGAAATGGGTGATGAGCTTTGAGACAGGAGTAATCCATTTCCCATATGTATTTTGGAAACTCAACCTGGGTGAGACCTTGCTCTCTCTGTAACCATCCCAGATAATAACACATTTCCTACCTCTGGCACCAAAGTGGTTCATTTTTGATGTGCTCAGTGCACTGAAGGCAGTGCTGTCTGAGCCAGATTTCTGTCTTGGCTGCAGCTGGGGACATTTAAGAAAGATTGTCGGTGTGTGAAGGAGAAATCCATTGTACCTCTGTCACTCCCTGGGAATTCTGGAGCCTTTCAAGGCTTTTTGATTAGGACTGCAAAGTGTTCATTTTTGCAGGAGAATGACTGCTGAGATGTTAAAACTAGACAGGAGATTAGTCTAAATGCTGAACAGTAGAGTAAAAAAATGGGTTTTATATAGTCCTAATAATTTGGTTTGAAAGGAGTGTTTGGTTTACCAAAAATACTTTTGGGCAATTTATTTCGAAATTAATGCTTTTAGGTGAACTGTTATTTTAACATTACCTAAAGCTGACGCTGGGATGTGGGCAACTTTTGATAAGAAGGAGTTGTCAGTACCTGGTTTTCCACCTGACTTCACGTGGAAGCTGTGCCCAGAGGGCTGGGCATCGGTGCTGGGTACAGGGTTGGCCAGGTCTGTCTGTGCCGTGGAATTGGCACCTTGTGCTGAGGGTGGGTGTTGGGTAAGTGGTAGAATGAGGTTTTCAAGGAGTGAAGGACCAATTTCATTGCCAAGAGTGTAAGTTTGCTTCCTTCCCATCTGGTTAAATAATGTCAGAGCCAAAGCAAATTTAAATCCAGGCACATAGGTTTGCAAGAAGAGCAGGAGAGAAAGCAAAGTGAGTAAAAGTAGGTCTAAGGAGCTGGGTAAAGGAAGAGCAAGGTGTGTGAACCTGTACTGTGATGGCTGCATAGCACAGTGCTGGTTCAACTTCCTGCAAAAAAAGGTTGATGGTGTGCTGAGTAGACATCTTGGCATCAAAACCTTATTTATAAATCTTTCCATCACAATTCCAGTAGTGTTGGAAGCTAGAAATAGCACAGGCGTAGCAGGAGCACCATATGGTGAGCATGGACCTCTCCAAGGCAGGGCTGGAGCTGGGGCCAGGCTGTGTCTGTGTTCAGGAGATCTCATTTCAATGCTGAGCACCGAGGCTCCAGCTTTTGGAGCAAACACGGTGCTAATCTGATTGTTAAAGGTGGCATGTGAGTAATGCCTGCCTCGGGGACCAGCTCAATTGCTCTCAAGGTAAAGCAAATGAAGTCAGTATAAAAGGTTGACATATTCATGAAGATCAAATTTGACAAGCATCCTCTGGATATATTTAATATAAAATGTAGATGACAGTAATTTGCAGGATCTCTGGATTCTGGTCATCTAAGGCTGTTCTGCTGGTGTCTGTTTGTGTCTATCTGTGCCATGTACTGAAATATTAACTTCCAAACACATCAGGATCCCAGAGATGAAGTGGGCAGGAAGCGAATTTCTATTGATTTCAGCCCTGGTTCGGTCTGCTGCATGAAAAAAAAGGATAAAAGAATTCTTTTTTGCTTGCACATCTGCCCAAACATACCAGGCTCATGCCTGCTCTGTCAGCAGCTCCACAACATGTCTGCTCACTGCTGCCTTCATGCTGGCAGCTGAAGTGGCCTCCACTGGGAGATTTTGGTTTTTCTGAGAGACTTCAGCTCCCAATTTGTCAGCAACATGAACTGGGACAGAGAAAAAAAAAAACCCTTCAGAGTGGGGAAATCCTGAACTGGAGCAGCACCAAACTTCCCAGTGAGGTCAGTGGTGGTTCAGCGACACCCACTCAGGAGCAGCTTTCTGGTGAAGTTTTAATTAGGCAAATTTATGATTATACCTCAGAAAAAACATTTTATCTTGCTGAGGGTGGGGGGTTAGACTAGATGATATCAAGAGGCCCCTTCACATCCTCAACAGTTCAGTCATTCTGAATATTTTTAAATTCTACTTAATTATTATACTAGCAGCTGACTTTTTTGAGCTTTTCCAAGAAAACAAAAAGCAGCTATTATTTCTTAGCAGCAGATGCACAGTAACCCCTGATTAAATTAATTTGACTGTTCATAATTTTTCTTTGTTCGTAATTTGTTTTTGCTCATAACTTGCTGTTGCTATTCTCAGATGCTTTTTGTACAGCTGCTGCAGATCCCCTCCATGCAGAAACACACTTAAAGTATTTAAACACTCACCTCAGCCTTTTAACACGACTTGAGTACTCCTAAAATCTTAATACACTGTAAATTTTTCTTTAGAAAGAGGCAAAGGCTCAAAGCAAAAGCTAATCAACTCTGTAAATTGATGTTAGCAAAGTAAATTATTCTAACAAAAACCCCCCAACTTTTCCCTTGAAATATTTGATATTTTGTGTATGTCAATGAATAAAGATGTGAGGTTTAACAGGATATTTGAACTTCCATGATTGTTGGGTTTTTCTTGCATAATGCCCTCAGTATGTCTGTGTCTGATCTGTTTGCATGATGAGGATGGGAAGAAAGAAAGTTTTTGTTATCGTTCATCAAAGGCTTTTTTATTTTTTTTAATTTACTGTCAGAGCTTGGGTTTCCTGGAACATCAAGCAGTAATTATCTCCCTGTGTTTGTTGACCTTTCAGTCAACTCAGATTTTGCTTTTGGATTCAATGCTAATTCTGTGGTCAATTTTTAAAGGAGTCTCAAGTTCATCTTTAATTAGAAGCCAGGAATCTTGTTCCCAGTCAGTCACGGTACTTCCTTTCCTTCAGCTGACGACTCAGTGCAGTATGTTAATGGTTTTGTTTGAATGCCTAAATACAGGCAAAGTTTTAGCTGGTTTTAGTTAATAAAGAGGATTTCAAAAGATGGTTATGCCCTCATATGGCTTAGGTTTTGAGTTTTCTATCTGACAAGCAGTGGGCGTCTGACCCTGCTGGGTTGGCAGGAGGTTCTGCAGTGCTCAGAGGTTGTGGATGCCCCTGGAGAATGTGCTCTCTTGGGATCAGGTTTACGGTCACTGACACGGATGGTGGCATTCAAAACCACTGGAGTGTGACATTTTCCACGGTTCCCCCTGCTCCCACCTGCCACAAAGAGCTGGAGACAGACGGGGCCTTCGGCAAGAGGCCTTGAGAGACAGTTCCAGGAGAAAGCCCGGGCTGCCTTGGACACCTATCTGGTGTTGGTTGACATGAGTGACACCAGTCCCAAGGAGGAGCTCTCTGATTTCCACCCAGGGCAGGAGCGCACGGTGCAGTCGGTGTAAGTGAGAACCTGACCTGCTCACACGTCGGAAAGGTCGGGGAATACAGAGCTGGAAGCACTAAGGCACTTAAAGCCATCTGAACTGCACAAATGTAAATGCATGCGGATAGAGTATCATGCCATGCTGACTGCATTGCTGGGCTGACTGGCAAAGATATTCTTTACAAATAGTGAAATAGTGGCCTGCATATCTTAAAAGAGTTTATTTGCTGACTAATTTGCCTCCCAGTGGTTTACCCTGTGGGTGTGGTAAGGTCCCTCTGACCTTTACTTTGCACTTCCTCAAAAGACAATAAACTTAGAGCCACCCAGTGAGGCTGTGAGGTGCCCATCCTGCAGCACAGCTGGAGCAATCCACTGTCCTGGGCTCTCCCTGCTGTTTGCTGTAAGCGCCCCCAAGCCCTACAGGAGGAGGCTGGGAGTGCCTCGCTGGCATCTCAGGTGCCCGATGGCTTTGTGTTCCTGCCTGTGTCTCGTAATTCTCTGGGCATGGCTGCAGCTTGTATGTGCATCTTCCACCTGTGCAAGTTAAATATGAAATGGTTCCTGTGTCTTTTTTTCCTTTGTAAAAATGTCCTGTGAAGACATGGTGCTCAAATACAAGCTTTTCTCTGGCAGCCCAGATACCTACCAGTGTGTCGACTTAAACACACACACACACACACACACACCCCCACATCCCCACACCCCCCCCCCCCACACACATCTCTATCTATATCTATATTGATATTGATATCGATATCTATATCTATACATCTGTATCTATATATATTTTTTTTACATGCTGTTACAATCTGCTCTGAGATTTGTAAACTCTATCTCCATTTTCTTGCAGAATCTCCTGAGTCCCTTCCAGGGTCTGAGCTCCACTGAGATCTTGTCTCAGCTCTGCTCTGCTCAGTCAAATTCAGCTCCTTCCCTGCCACTTCAGAGTCAAGCCCCTTCCCCAAAATTTAGGCTGTCTGGCATTCATTCCTGCAGCTGGATGGAATCTGCCCAAGAGGCACTGGCAATAGGTAAGGACTGCAAGGTAATAGTTGCTGTTAGGTTCCTGTGGTTATGTAAAAGGGGAGGCAACTAGATAGTTTTGCTGAGGAAATTCCAGAAGAATGGGAAATTGGCTCTGGAGAAACTGTTCTAGGATCTCCTTTCTTTTTTTCAATCCATACAAAGATTCTTGACTTTTATTCTTGCCTAGTTTTACTCCTCACATGTAAGAAAACAGTGGTTGCATTTATTTGAAAAGCAAACAAAACCCAAAAAGGACTCCCACCCCCAAACTAAATAATCTGATGGGGATTGAACAGCTTCCATTGGCCAACTACTTCAGGAAGTGTGGGAATATGATCAGACATGGGTTGGTTTTTAGTAGTTGTAATGATGGCAAATCCTGAGCTGCCTTCAAGGTAGAAATTAAACCATGGAATCATCTGACAGAACTATACCATCCAAATTATTGTAGTCCCAAAATTAATCACTTTGTAACTTGTTAGTAGACAAATCTGTTGGCCCTTACTGAGGACAGGAGAGATTTGAATGTGCTGGGGATTGTAAGGGTGCCCTGGGAACCTGTGGAGGTGGAGGCTGTGCAGCACTCACTGCAGGTGTGCCTGGGAAATCCGTGCCTCTCCCAGTCTCCTCCGGCACCGCGGGTCTGATTTCGTGCAGTTAAGCACTGCAGGAGTCTCCAACCAAAAATGGAGCTGGCAAGAGGGGATAAGAGATTCTCTTCAGAGGGAACCCAAACTTTCAGAGCTTCTTGTGACTCTAGTAGCCATTCCTGGCTGGGAGAACTAATTCATGGAGCTGTTACAATGCTGACATCTACATGAATTAAAAGGTTTTCCTCACCAGGTATGAGGGTGAAGTGAATTCTGCAGAGAATAGCTCCACACAGATGCCAGTCCCATCACATTATGTAAATAGCCTGTGACTAATGGAGAAATCTATGAAATGAAATGAAAGAAATGAAATGAAGTGAAATGAAATGAAATGGAAATGAAATAAAAGGCATCAGTCAGTGCATTTGCATGGAAACCAAAAGAACCTTGTTTAAAAATGAGTGATAGCAGACAAGATAATTCTACAGTTGCCATTGTGGAATATTTCTAAGTGTCTTATTAGCATAGAATTGAAAGGACAATGTTGTTTATGGAGTCTGTGAGGTTCCACTAAGTTCTGCAGCCTGTCTGACCTTCATTGTGAGGTTTCTCAAAGCTTTGCTATGCTACAGGTTCGCTCTCCTCCCATTTTTGAATTGCTTTTCCATGTCTACTTTTATCTATTTTTTTCTGACCCTGTTTTCATTTTTTTCTCCTCTGCCTTGTACCCCTTAGCTTTTAAAATTTTTCTGTCTCCTTTTATTAAGCT
Organism: Dryoscopus gambensis; assembly: GCA_013389985.1. Lineage (NCBI taxonomy): Eukaryota > Metazoa > Chordata > Aves > Passeriformes > Malaconotidae > Dryoscopus > Dryoscopus gambensis. The sequence continues at coordinate 186,264 of WEIT01013870.1, read as the reverse complement.
GGCTATTCCTATTTTTTAATTTTTTCTTGTTTTTCTTGTTTTTCTTGTCACATGTCCTGTTGCTTTTTAATTTTTCTTTATGTCTTTTTTTTTTTTTTAACTCTTCTCTTAGCTCTTCCTGATGCTTTAGAGGGTGACCTTAGCACACTGCTATCTCTGGACCGTACTTTGTACCCTTCTGGGTTTGCCAAGACATCTCTGGAGGTCACCCCTTCTCCTCAGAGCAGTCTTTGTGTCCTCTCCTCCTTCTCATTTGTCTGCACTGGGTCAGCAGCTTCCTCACACATCTGAAGTCTGGTCAGGTCCCTTCCTGAGTACCTTTGTGCCCTTGAGCCGTGCTCTGTTTGCTCCATGGCCATCCCTTCGACCTGCAGCAGGTTTTGGATCTTTCTTGGACTTTTGGATCCTTCTTTGGACCTTTTGGTGGTTCTGGTGTCCCATTTGAATGAGAAGTGTCCTATCCCAGTTACAGACAGTACAATTCACCAGCTGGGCAGGGTGATGGTTTTACACAGGGTAATATTTATTTGTCAGTCAATGGGAGAAATCAAAGTCTTTAAATCACACACAGCACTGGCACTGCCTTTGTCCACAGACAGCATTACAGTCAATAATCAATTGAGCTCTTTGTTCAATGGAATCATTTCCACAGTGGATGCCAGTTCCCAAATATTTAACCCTAGTTGTATGTGCTTAAAGTGAAACCAATCAACCATAAAATACACAGACATGTAAGAACATAGTTCATTTACAAGGATGTTTATAAATATATTGGTCTGGTCTGCATGACCAAACCACTCAAACAAACCTCTGATGCAGTTTTTCATTTTTTAAAAACTAAGACTTTGTACACTGGAATAGCATCTGGGAGTTCAGGCTCCCCCTCTAGCTTTCTGTAGTTAATTCCATGGTGCTGCGTCCTGAGGAAGCTCACAGTCCTCCAGCTGGTTGCATCAGGTAAGCACTTTCTGGTGAGAAAGGCTGTTAGTATTTTTTCTACTTGCTATACCAATAAAACAAGGGAAAATAAAGTCATCAGCATTACTGGGCAACATTTGCCATTTTACCTTGAGCAATCTTTAAGTATACATATTGTTTAAGTATTACATATTGTAGTTACATTTACCACTGCCACATACCACGTTGAAGTCCATAATACTTATGCTTTAAAAACAAGCAGCTACTCTTTGTTCCTATTCCTGTCACAGTCAATTGACTCCTACTGACTTGCTTGGAAGTTCAGTATCAGGAAGCACAGGAAGCCCGTGGATGTAGTGAGAGAACGTGCAGCGCCGAGGGCAATGTCTTCGAGACAGTGAGATCCTCTGTTCCGTTAACAATGATTGTTACAAGTGCAGCATTAAGGAGAGATACTTGATGACTGCTCAGAGCAGAAATGGAGCATCCATCAGCACTTGAGTCAAATGAAAGTGTGAGAAAGAAATGAGATGGAGGAATCAAGGCACAAGTATTATTGTTCACTTTTGATTCTGAAGCAGTGTCATTGCTCAGAGAGCTCCCACCTGCTAATGAAGAACCCTCTTATACCAAGATTCAGACTGGAAGGAAAAATTGAGTGCTTAACTCTGATCAGGATGTCAGGAGTAGACAATTGGTATTACAAGAAGTGATGGCAATCTTCTTTTCTTTTGCCAGTCTAATGCATACTGCCCAAGCGCTTCTCAGAAGAGACAGTAGAAAGATCATCTATCAGCATCACATAATTTGAACCAGAATTCATTTCATGGCTCTATTTAAACCACTTGGGACATGATACTAAAACCACCTCTGCTGCAAAAGTAAGCACACTTGGGCTTGTCAATGGGATGGGATGGGATGGGATGGGAGCTACTTAGGCCACGTTCACACATGGGAATCTCATCTGGGCCTGATTCAAACGTTAAATACTGTCTGAGACATTTGCCAACAAGAGTAATCTGAACTGTTGTGCTAGTATTAATAAATTAGAGTAAACTCTGAATGTCATGTGCTTTGTAAAATGCTTTTAGCATGGGCCCTGAAGCTGTAAACAGTGTACTCAAATAGGAGGAAGAGGGTGATAGATATTTGTGTTCCAAATCCAGCTGACAGCCCAGGCTCTAGCAGGTGTGACACCAGCATTTGTTAAAATGCTGTTTAGTGAATGACCTTCTGACAGGAGTAGATGGCTTTCTGTACAGGTACTGGGATCCCCAAGAAAAGTGAAGTTCCTGGATCAGATTTGCTCTCAGTTAATACAGGTGCAATGAAGACAGAGATTCACTTTGTTACCCAGGAGTCTCAGTGGTGAGAGAAGCAGCTCCATCTCCTCCCCTTCACCAAGGCACAAACAGCCCCTCTGACCATGCACGGCCCTAATGTCATTGACTGCATTACTGCTTTTAACTTGACTAAATGCCTGTTGAGCTGAACAAACAGATGATGTGCATCAGCAATGAAGGCAGCCCAGTGACCTGGGTTGGAGTTCGTGGAAATAGTTAATACTGAGATACTCTCAGCAGTCTGATCATTGGCCTTTATTAGGTATTTCTGTCTCCTGGTTTCTTTTCTATGATGCACAAGGCAGGTGTTTAAGGTTTGTGTAATCAATTCCAAATGCATGCTATTTGATTTAATTAGATAAAACCCCTAAATCACACCAAGCTAATCCATACCTATTGCTCAGATACTCAATCAGCATGTCACTGCTTCTGCCATACTTGCTCTTGTGATGGAGCTAAGACATTTCACTGAGGTCTTTTATCTCAGTGTGAATCAGGGGGCGCTTAACAAACCTGAGTACCTGCATGAGCTGCTGAGACTCTTCTGACAGAACTTCTCTGATGAGCAGAGTGGTGCAGACAGTCTGAACTAATGCTGTAACAAGAGAACTGTGACCTGACCAAATCCTCTAGGAACTGGATGGCAATGGAAAGTGATGGTCCCTCTCCAAGACAGATTTATAGCCTTAAGGTGAGTTGAAAAGGAGCTCATTGTAATTTGAATGTTAATTCTTTTTGCTTAAGTGGGGCATTGATAAATTGCTAAGAAATACTTTACAAGAATCTTATGTACAAGCGTTAAAACAGAGGTTTTTGAAACTCAGAAGAAAAAAGAGAAGGGGCTTTAGTAGTACAAGTAATTACTTATATTTAATTTGAACATGGTGAGTGTTCAAACACTAAAGTGTTCTAAGTACTGTCTTTAAAGAGCTCAGTATTAACTGATTATTTGTGTTGTCACTATGTCATGGATGAAGAATAAGTGGCTATTTTTTTATGGCTACACTGGAAAGTGGTTTTAAAAATGTTTTAGTTTAAGAAAAGTTGTGTTCAGTATTCTACCTTTAGGCTTCTTTGCACTGCGTTACAAAATAAACTATTTTTCAACACATAAACTGTGTTTCTGTGGACAGAAGTGACCACATCTGCTCAAGTGTGCCCTCTTGCTAGTGCAAAAATGTGGGGAAAATATTGCTGAAATTAAAATGCAAACCTAATTTTCTACTCAAAAGGAAATCTGAGTAAGTAGCTAAAACAAAATTTACCTTGAATTAATAGTGTGTATTTTGATAATGGAGATTCTAAAAGGTCTGTTGTAAGGACCAGTGATGATGGTAAGAGAGAAAGCAATGATCTTTACTGGTGGTTTGGAGAATGCAATGCTTTTTAGGAGAAATGCTAAATATGTATTTCATCTTGAAAAACATCATTTGGAGTGGAACTTGCAGTACATCAAATGGGTCCTGTTTTAGTGTTCATTAAAAAAAATAGAATTCCAGCTCTAGCCTTTTCCCTTGTTAAAATACAATTTCTGGGCTGACCTGGTACTAAACTAAAGCAAACTGCATGAGGGGACTGAAAGGATGGTGGTGAAGTCTTAGGATAACTTCAAGGGCCTTCCTTACAGTGTGAACTGCCTGTAAACTGCAGATTAACCAGGGCACTGATGTAGTGTTGAAAAATAAAAATTGCAGAAATCAGTGTGTGAAAGGCTGCTGAAGTTAGGAATACCACAGTGTTCATGGTTTACTTGGGGGAAGCCAGGTGTTTAGGACGGACATCCCCACCGGTGGCTGAAATGGAAACATTTTTATTGGAGCTAAGGTAGCATGCCAGTGACTTGGAAACTGTGGATTAAACAAGTAAGATATTAATACTGTTTATAATTTATTATTATTGATCTTTAGGACTCTTGGAAGTGGTTTATCAGCATTAATACTATCATAAAGTACCTGTTAAGAGTATGCCTATGGGAGCATAATCCCAGTTTTGCTGAACTAAAAGGCAAAGACTTCCTCTAAACTTGGTGGTAACATCACCAAGACCTGCAGAAAGAGGCCACCAGCAACAAAATACAGATTTTTGGAGAGTGCAGTTAGATCATTTTATATATCCACATGGGGATTATTTAACTTCAGAGATCCCTTAGATGCATCCGTTTGCAGGTTTGAAAGGGCAATATTTTCATATTCTTCTTGTGATGCTGAGCATCTGCAGTGGTGAGCTAATACTACCAAATCCTTCTGAAAGTTCCTGTTCAGAAACCCATAAAAGATGGGATTGATACACGTAGAGATCATGGCCACAAGGTGGCAGATTGTAAATGCCAGGTTGTGATTACAGCTCATCAGTGCCTCGTAGTTCCAGTCAAAAACCACATTGAATATATTGAGAGGCAACCAGCAAGCTGCAAAGGTCACAACGATTGATACCAGCATCATATTAATCCTTTTGTTTTCACTCAGCCTGTTTTCATTCTCTCTCATCCTGTCTAGTTTACCACGTCTCCTTCGAAGACATACAAATATCCTGAGATAGCAGATAAAAATAAACCCCAGTGGGAAGCAGTACTGGAAAACCAGCAGGCTAGTGGTGAAAACCAGTCTCTCTGTAAGAGATGGCCATGCTTCGATGCAAGCAACCTTGTTCTTGTAGAAATCACTATGAAAAGACAGATGTTTGAAGGGTTCATCTGTTATTTGGTGGAACACTAAAAACGGCATGGATATGATGAGGGAAAGCCCCCAGATGAAAAGAATTCCCCAGTAAGCATGTGAAATATTAGGCTTCCAGCCACGTGGGTTCACAATTAACTGATATCTCTCAATAGCAATGAGTACAAGTGAGAAAATGGAGACTGTGACAGAGAGACTTTGTATGAAAGAGCCTATTTTACACATTGCTTCCCCAAATATCCAGTGATCCATTAAGGTATATGCAACTGTGACAGGAATGCACATGATACAGATCAATACATCTGATAAAGAGAGGTTGGCAATCAAAATGTTGGTAACATTTTGAGCTTCTTTCCGTCTCTTTATTATAATAATTAAGCAAAGATTTCCAACAAGCCCCACTAATGTAACCAACGTGTAAGCTGTAATAAGCAAGAATTCTGCAAGGAAGGAAAGTTGGCATGTATCAAAGTTCAAGAACTGAGAAAGGCTAATGTTAGAGATAGTTTGGTTAGCCAGGATCTCACTGGGATGTTGAACAGCTTTATCCATCTTGAAGCATCTTCCAACCTATGGACAAAACCTTGTATTATTTAGAATATACTTTGCATTGAGATTTTCAAAGCAGTGAGTACTGTGGGTCTATCATTGTAGTTAGTGTCCTTAAAGTTTTGAACAAATCTCACATGATTAATTACAGTACTGGAAAGGCACATGGTTATTAGTGGGTTTATATATCTCTGTGGAAGGAGGTTGATGTCACCTTTGTGAGGTTCTGCGCTGACTGTGCTACAGACCTATAACTGATGTACAAGAAATAGCTGGGATAGTAGCTCTGACTAAACTTGTATGGACACTTGCATACAAATCCTCTTTTACCAGTTGTGGATAAAGTTTGCTTTCCAGAATAAAGTATTCTAAGATCTGCCTCTGCTGAAGATTTAACAAGGTTTAATGGATTCCAGTGAGGATAATCTGTTGCCTTTGTATTACCAGCAAAGAGGAATTGGGTCCTGCCATCACACTGCTAGCTTAGACATCACACTTATATTTTCTTTAGAACTACAAAGCAATGTGAGTTAATACATTCAATCCTCCTGAATTAATCAAAATGATGTGTACTTGAGCTCAAATGGCATTCAAAACCTCTATGATATCTTAAAGGGAGTTTCCTGTTCTGGTGATGCATTGAAGATAGTATGTCCTTTTCCCTAAATCTAACCTGAGAAAAATGTAAATGAAACAAAGCTCACATTGTAGTTATACAGGCAATTATTCCTCTTTCAGCTCTAACTTAAACAGGAGTAAAGCAAAAAAATCTGATATTAACACAGTTCTGTGGTTTTAAAACTAATTTTAATGGGAAGAGTTAGGTTCAATAGAATATCTTGATAGGTTTGAATTTATCACTGAGTGCAAAAGTCAATCTAGCTTTCTGGCTAGAAAGAGGGTTTTTCCAGCCTGGGAAAAGAAAAGTGAAGTATGAAAAGAGTAACTTTTAAAATTCAAAAACGGGTAATGCATATATGCTCTACGCATATGTCTTTCAAAACTCAACTTTAACTCACCTTAATTTCCCTGTGAAATTATTGGAAAACTAGCTGGAAGGAGATCGTTCTTCACCCCTAATAGTGGTGTTGAGAGCCTGTGGAGAAAGGAGAATGAAGAAGCAGTGGGAGGTTAAAGAAGATACACAAAAAAGAAGAAGGGATAGGTAGATGTCTTATTATTACTAGAAATAATCTTCTTATGTGTAGAAGATTTGTCAGCCATTTCATAGAAATTATTGCCATTATTTAATCACTAAAGAGTAAAAAATTTTGCTTGTACAAAATTAAACAACAAATACAGGGTTAAACTGGAATTATGATTCTGTAGTTGTTTTGCCACAGACACAAAGAATATTCCAGCCAGAGTTATATCCTGGACTGCTTTATCCTGATGCTTCTGTTTGACATAAGTTTGGGGGCTTCAAACTAGGATTCTAAGAAACTCCAAAAGACACCATGCTCGCCTTTGGGGCATCTATTACCACTCTGATTCTGATTAAAATACCCTTTTCAATCAGCATACTCGTGTTGGAGTGGGAAGTGGCTGTAGATATATGTGACTCTATGTGGCCCTGATGTCCCAAAAGTGACTTAAATTCTGGTCAGGGCTAACATTAAGCCCTGTAGTCTCCCTAAAGAACATACCTGGCTTGGTTACAGCTATATTGCCCTAATAACATGGAAAACTCTACAATCCTGCTGCAAAAGCTATGGAAGTCTGGTGGCTCTGATAGATCTTGCAATTCCTTGCAGGTGTCCCTACTTCAGTAGGGCAAGACCAAGAGCTGGGTACTCCACTGTGTGCCCACCAGTTTGCAAGAACTCTTCTGCTCCTGAGTCCAGGAGAAAAGCCAGGGACTGTGGCTCTGACACAGTCACATCCTGCAGAACGCGATGATGGGGTTGGGCAACAGCACCTTCAGGCCCCCTATTTCCTGGAATGCCTTGTAACCCACCCTTCCCTGGAGCAGCACTAATTGCCTGGCTGGATTTGTCACACCGAAGGATGCAGGTGCTGGAAGGACCAGAGGCGGTAAATGGTAGATTTGCCACCAGCAGTGGCAGTTGTTGCCCCAGTGAGATTTACTGCCACTTCAGAAGCGTGAGGATCTAAAACTTGGCTGCTTTGCCCCAAGAGTGATCTTTCTCTTTGCAGTGCCTGTGGTGTTCACCTGGCTGGTACAGATCTGATACCTTCAAAGACAAACTCTGCTCCTTCCTGCTTTTTATGTGAGCAGGAGAAGCTGTAGAGACTCAAAAGCCCATAAGGCTGAGCCAAGTTTGTAATATTTTATGCACTATTTGCTAAGCTTGCTTATTTCTCCATGGATGCACAACACAGTTTGATAGCAAATTCTGAATGTCCTCTCCCAAGAATTCAGGATGGTAGGGCTTCTTTGGCATTTTCTGTTTGGAAAAAGTCCCCGTACTGACCTAATCACTTCACTCGCTACATCAGTTTTAGGCATGCTCTCCATCTACACTGTCCTTTTGTCAGGAAAATGTGTCATTTCTTTTCACTCTTTGGTTTGTGCCAGGAGTTAAAGAGTGTAGTCTTTAGTACACACCATGCTGCAAGGCAATTTAAACATTTCCTTGGCAATAAAACAATTACACCTGTCTTGGTAAACATCTGGAGTATTCACAGCATTAAAAAAATAAGTTACTCTAGTATTTACTGGAGCATGTTGAAGTATATTGTAATACATACTGGCATATTTTAATCTAATAAATAAATACTATTAGAATCAGCATCCTTGAACCGCAACTACAGCTGATATCAGAACTGAAGAGTTTAACAAAAAGACCTAATTACTTCAATGCCTAATCCATGCATTTTGGAAAAGATTCTCTACCATAGTAAGAGTTTAACACTAAGTTATTATAAACCCCTTAGCCTAGCTGTTTCATTCCTCTATCTGCAGAAACATTACAGAAACGTTCATAAGCAAAAGAAAGGTCTAAAATAAAATGAATTTTAGAAAGGCTTTCTTTCCTAAGTATTTTCTTACCTATGCTAAAGATGAACAGTCCCATCCTTTCAAGGTGACCAGTAAATGTTTCAATTACGAACACTGTTTATTAAGTTCCTAAGTATTGCACAGATAAAATGTGGAGGAAAATTCGCATTCAATTTTAAATATAGGTTGTAGAGAATAAAACAATGTTTAAAAAGATATTTCAGTAACTTTTGTCACAGTTCTATGCATTTTCTGACTTCTTACCTGATGAAAAATTCAAGTCATATCCACACTGCCTTTAACAATTTTCCTTTTCTCTCAGAGCCAGCAAACACATCTTCTTTCTGTATAAAAGAATTGAGAGCAAAGTCATCTCTCCTAAAGTGATACTTAAACTCTCCTTTCTTCTCTGTCTGAAACAAACCACAGATCCCCAGTTCCAACAGTACTGAATCTGCCAGGTTGTAGGAAAGCTGCTGAGGAATAAAACAAGCTCTGGAATCCAAGAAGAGACGAACAGCAGTGAGCAGGGAGGAGGAAGGACCAGTAGTCATGGGGATGGATTTTCCTCCACTGTGCTGCTTCCCTCCACCCTGTCAAACACCTTATCGTGCAATTTCATTTACAATTATTTAATCTGTTCCGTAGCTCAAATGTTTTCCCTCCGCAGGATTTCATACATAAACATCTGCAGATGGCACATTGCTTTCTTAACTGATATGGCAATACAATAAGCTGCTTGGAAACAGCATGCACATCCTATTAAGTGTATCATTTGCCTTATTGCAATTAAGATAATCAGATTTTCATTATAAATTGATATTTTAGCTTATACTCCACAGATAAAAAAATATTCCTGAAAGGCAAAGCATGGTACACTGCACTAGCACATAGTGATAAGGGGCTTAATTTTTATTGCTGTTTTTGCAGTAAGAGTCCACACATTTTGTAGTCACATGTTCATAAAAATAAGCATTCAGCTTATTCACTAAATATTTAGAATGAACATTTATGGAGTGAGAAAGGAACGGCTTTTCTTAGCACCTGCAATCTGGTAAATTGCTGCATAAACTCTTGCATTTTTACCTGGGTCCATTTAACTTCCAGTATCTCAATCTAGTTTTTTTGAGAGAGTGATTTTTGAAAAGCAGGAGGATTTTTGGGATGAGCAATACTGATGCTGTACTGAAGTGCAATTCAGAACTAATTATCTAAAAATATTGTTGGTTGTCATATAGTATTTGTATAAAATAGGTGTAGGGTGGAGAGAGCCTCTGTAATCAGCCAGACGAACCTCCTGCTTTTCATATATTTGTGTCTATTCGTGATGTGTTTGCCCAGACTGTTTTTTTTGTGGTAATCTTAGATTAGGTATTCAAGTGCCTAATTGACCGCTAGGAAGACTGCCTTAACACCTCCCCCTAAAGCTTCCTTCTCTTTAGTTTAACCTAATGCTTTTTATTCTAGGTGTGGTCTGGGAATTCTGATATTTTAACCAAAAATACTACAATCAAGCAATGTGAATATATTTTTCTAAAGCTTTTCTAGAACTTGCTGGGTTTGATTGTCAAAATTACTGTAAAAACAAAGCTTTGCTAAAGTACTTTAGAAATTCTGCTTCTAGTTGTGCTGTAACCCCAGGACGTTAATCAGGACCTGAACATGCAATGTGATAGATAAGCATCAGAACAAGCCATAAAAATGCATTATCTGTTTATGAAGCAAGTAAGTCAATAAAATTAAAAGATGTTCTGATTCTGTTTACAAATTTCAAAGGTCATGTTGCTTATTTGCACACGCCTTTGTTTCTAATATAATTCTGTATGCAGTCTTTCATTTGTGGAAAAACAGGAGTATTTAACATGTGAGCCATTGGTTTTACAGTTGTATCAACCTGCTGCCTCGCGTGGATTTAATTGTGTTGTAACTTGTTGTGAGTTAGATCACACTGAGCATCAGAGCCTTGTGGGTGTAGCTGCTGTTGGTGTGTTTAATTCTGATGTCAAAGGTATGTATGCTAAGTGGGACCCATGGCTCTGCAGGAGGGATCACAGTGCAGTGTTTTCAGCCAGATGCTGGAGCGTCTGTTTGCAAAAAAGGTTAATGGATAGCAGAATTGTATTTACATTTTATCAATGGTCTTGTTATTTCTAAATTGCTCAGTATTAAGTGATGGGTAAAGTGCCATAATAGGCAGATTTTTAAACGTTGAGTTTGTAACAACTTGAATAGAATTGGCAACAACCTGTTGGTGAAAAGTAACATGTAAGTCCTTTGAGTTCACCTTTTGCTTTGGCATTTACATGATTCCTTGGCCATCAGGGCACTTTGCTGATGGTTTATCACTCTAAACTTTTGCTTTTGCTTAGTTTTTTCTCCCATGTAACTGTTCAGCAGTCCTTGTTTCTGCCCGTTGCGGCCCCTTCTTCAGAATGCAAGATTTAGTAGAAATGTAAATGTACAATTTCTCAGCTTCCCAGGTGAAGGAATTCTTTAACAGCGGATTGGCCAAGAGGTGGTTCAGAGACCTGTAATACCTCTGAAGGGTCACGGAATCACAGACGGGCTTGGGCTGGAAGGGACCTTAAAGATCATCCAGTTCCAATGGGCAGGGACACCTTCCACTAGATCAGGCTGTTCCAAGATCCATCCAGCCCGGCCTTGGACACTTCCAGGGATGGGGCAGGCACAGCTTCTCTGGGTAATTTGTTCCAATGACTCACCACCCTCACAGTCAAGAATTTCTTCCAAAATCCCACCTGACCCTGCCCTCTGTCACTACAAAACCATTCCCTCTTGTCCTGTCATTCCAGGCCCTTTTCCAAAGTCCCTCTCCAGCCCTCTTGGAGCCCCTTTAGGCACTGGAAGGGCTCTGAGGTCTCCCTGGAGCCTTCCTTGTCAGGTTGAGCACTTGCAGCTCGCTCAGCCTGTCTCCAGAGCAGAGCTGCTCCAGCCCTCAGAGCACCCTGATGGCCTCCTCTGCACTCACTCCAACAGATCCACGTCCTTCTTACGTGGGAGCTCCAGAGCTGGGTGCAGCATTGCAGGTGGGGTCTCACAAGAGTGGAGGAGAGAGGGAGAACCACCTGCATCATCCTGCTGCTCACGCTGCTCTGGATGCAGCCCAGGACAAAGTTGGATTCCTGGGCTGCAAACGCACGTTGCCAGCTAATGTTGAGCTTCTTGTCAACCAACAACCGCAGATCTCTCTCCTGGATTATTGCTTCCTAATAAGTACTGTGTTTTACAGAACTTCAAAGAGGCACAGAGAAATAAACAAGAATAATTGGAAATCTCATGTTAGTGTTGGATGTGCTGGTTAATGCCATGAAAGTAAAATAATATGCTGTGATGGAGGAAAAACACACTCCCCTCACATTTTCCTGTTCTGTGGAGACATCAACACCCTAGTAAGGGATTTTCAGTAAATAGCTTATAATGTGACCAAACTAGCAGCAGCTAAGCATGCACTGTGACTTTTTCTCCATGGATGTACATGTGTAAGTTGGAGCACTGCTTCGTGACTCAAGAGTTTTTTTCCCTAATTGGAAATAATTGTCACAAAAATAATTTGTGTTCACTACCTGGAGTTTAGGTTTCCCTCCGTTATACTGCATAGCTCTAAAGGACACCTTTGCAATATTCTTGATGCCTCATTCTGATTTCAGTTTTGATTCTCAATTAGCTCATGCCTAGAATGAAAAGTCAATTGTTTTAAAATCTGATTTAACTATAAATGAGTTACTTAAAATAACATATTAATTTTAAAAATTATGTCATGCCATGAACTGTTGGCTAATTACTGGACCTTATTCAGTTGGCATAGAGCTGAGAAGGAGATGAATACACTCCCTGGCTGGAAGGTTAACATCTTAATTTTTTGGGTCAGCCAAGTTACTTTTCTCACTGAAAAAGAGATAAGATATGTGAGTAATTGTAATTGGAGTGTGACTGCATAAATTCATATTTTATAATAGATTCCACTTTCCAAACCCTGATTCAATTCTTTGTAGCTTTCTAGAGCTTCTCCAACTCACTTTTACCAAAAGTCATCTCTGCCAGAAAATGAGTTATTTCAATAGCTCACAGATTTGGGGGGAATATGACAATTTGTATCTCTGGTTTGTTTTTTCCAATTGTAGAGTCTTTTTATAACAACACTGTGAGCACCAAACCCTACTGTTCTCATGGCATGAAATCTTTCAGTGTCCTAATTGTTAATTAAGAAATACTTAAATAATCAAAAGATTTTTCCCATTAATCTCAGTCTGTTTCAATTTTCTGGCATGTTTCAAACTGTAATAAGCGTTTTGATTTTCTGAATTAAAAAATATGAATTCTAGATTGCTATTTTCTGTCTAGAAAGTCTCACTTCACACCACCTCATTTTAAAATTTCTTGAATAGCAGGGATGTCTTACAGCTAATTTCAGGCAGGTATTTACTGAGTTTCACAGCACAACTCTTCCTGCTGTGTCCAAACAAAGCTTAACATCAGTCATGCAAAAGCACCACAAACCCACCCCACAGAGATTCTGTGGAATGAGAAATAGTTGGAGCCTAGGAATAGCTAAGAGGAAAAAAAATAAAAGCAAGTAGATTTTAATTTAACTGGAAAAAACATAATGAAAAATTTGCAGGTGAAAAAGATCAGAGTGTGGCTGAGATTGTTGCTGGCTCCAGGTCTTCTTTTGGCAAAATTTAGGATCCTGGTCTGTCTCAGACTGAGGTACAATGACAGTTGTCCCTTCTCACATCTGTCACAGCATTGCTACATTCTTTGATCCTTCACAAGAATCCTGACTTTTGAGACTGTATTTGCTGCCTTAGTTTCATCCCATCACTTCAAATTATGGCCAGCTTTTATATAAAATTTCAGGAAAGAGAAGAAAGGAAATAATGAATTATTAAAGAAGAGTGAAAAGATGAAAGAGGAAAAGAGAAATTGAACTTCAGAAAGCAGAGGAGGGAGGGCAGGATTTCAGGAAAAATGGTAACTTAAATCCATAGAAAAGGATGCAAATTCAGTTCTCTGATGACTTTCCGCTTCACCCTTCACAAAGGTGTGTTTCTTTCTTTAGCAAACTCCCCTTACAAAGGGCTCTGGGAAGATTTTGTTTAGTAGATAAACTTTGATACTACTTACTGAAGAAATAGTACCTGTGGGTTATTCTGTTACCTTTTTATCTGTAGGTTATGTTATTTTGCATTAAGCAAATGCAAGAGAGGGGTAGTGTTTTAGTCCCCATCTGAATTTACACAAGGTAGAGATTTTTATCCTGAGGAGTGTCATGTTCAGACTTGAGGGAGGCAAAAGACTATCTAGTTGCCTCTCAGTATTTTTTAATCTTTTTCAACAAAAAAACCTCTCCCGATCAGGACTAATTCATGAAAGTCTCCAAAGTAAGATCACAGGTTTAATGTTCATGCAGATTAAAGTGCAAACAGCAAAACAGGGTCAAAGAGAAACTTTTGCCAAAAAGGCAAGAGCTCTCCCAAGGACAGCTGTACATCTTGTAGAAGTTTTCATACCCATAACTAAAGCAAGGTGCCAGGCTGGGAATGCTCGTGGTGCTGCTGCATTTTTACACAAAATGCCTCCCTATGAACTGCACAATTATGCTCTGTCTGAGGTGTTGATTTGGGTAGGAGTGAGGAGTCCAAAAGTCAAATAATATGTCATTGAAATTATGAGCATAAAAATCTTTGCTTGTGTGTGTGTATCTCAGAGGGGCGTGGGAAATTATGGTTGAATCCCGTATATTCCCAACCGTTCGCACCAATACCTAGTTAAAAAATCTGGGCGAAATGTGTGTGGGCTAAGATGATGTTATCACAGTCTTCCATGTGGATGCAGAACTAATTCAGCAAACAGTGCGCATGAAGAAATCCTGTAGTTTCAAAATGCTTTCTGCTGAAAGGTCAAACTAGACCTAAGTCTAGAGCACTGCACTATACTAAAAAAAATACTTAAATTCATTAAAAATTCAAGTGATATACTTAAATTGCTTAAAAGAAAGAATCAATGCCTGCTGAATATGGAAACCCCAAATGTAACTAGATTAAAGAGGTTGAAACTAGTTAAAAAGATATGACTTTGTGTTTATGTGAGGGTTTAGATAAAATATTTATAACTTATAAACCACTTTCGACTTCATAATGTTTTTCTATTGCCCTTCATGCTCTTTTCCAAAACTTCATTATTCCTTTTCCATCTTGGCAGTTTGGACCCATTAAATAGCATGACAAAGTTGTTTCTTGAATGACAAAAATTGATTTAAAGAATTCCTTAATAATTTGTTTTGCATCAGCTTTTACTAAGAATATATGGTAACATAAGAAAGTCGTGTTGGAAAGGGACATCTCAGATGTCTCTGGTTTGCAATCTCTTAAGCAGTAATGCCCTCCTGTGGTCTCTAGGCAGTATGATTTCTTCTGAATAACTAGAAACGTGTATGCATGAAAACGATTTGGCTTGCCTTCTTTCCAACACACTAATTAAAATGTCCCATGAAAACATTTAACACAGGGCATTATTTGGCCAATACTTCTGGTTTGAGAAACATATTTCCTTTAGGTAATGATACAGGTGGAGCTTTTATCTGGAAAAGCACCTAAATTTAGAAACTTCAGCCGCTTATACAGTGATTTTTTTTTATTCTGTAGGTTGCTATCAGAATTGAAAAAATGCCATGCTGCAAGTGCCTTGGCAGAAAGCGAGAAGCATGTGTTTCTTTTGCACGCTGCTTTCCTAAGAATTTTTAAATCTTTAGGATGGTATTATGCATTTATTAGTTTACAGCAAAAAGCAGTTTAAAAATTCTGTGGGGAAGCTGCTGTAGCGTTTCATGTTCACATCTCACCCATAGTGAGACTCGTCTTTGGCTCTGCACTCACTGTGGCAGCACCTCGGTCTCTCGCTGGCTCACGTCGCTTGAGAGAAAAGGCATATTTCAGGAGCACGGAAAGGCACTCACTTGCTAGGAATGCTATACCAAGTGACTTGCCTCACAGATCAGGTGACTGGCTGCTCCAGCAGGCATGATGAATCTGACAGGAATTGGAGCGTCCCGTTGGAATCTCCGCGGCAGCTCGGATGACCTGGGAGGAACGAAGGGCTGTGGGACGTGCAGGAGAAGCTGATGTTTGGCTGTCCGGGAAACCTGCACCCCCGGAGCCTGGCGGGGTGTGTCAGGGCACAGGGATGTGCGCAGCGCTCTCAGCCCTGCCGGGGCGGGGACTGAGCTCCGAGAGGGGTTTTGAGTGAAGGTGTGAACGACGGGAGGTCACTTCGGCAGCTGGGAAAGGCGAGTTCACAGGACAGAAGGACACCAGGCCAAGTGCAGTTTGGCCTTTGCGTGTTTTCAGAGGAGACATTTCCATCTGCAAGGCATGGGTGTGTGTGTCTTAAAGGCATTTTCCTTTCATTAATCAACCAGTCAAAAGTGTAAATGAAGAGGAAGCATTTGGGATAGAGTTGGATTGAGTCAGTGGCTGATTTTTCCTACTGATTTACTCACATCTTAAAGATCCTCATCTGCTCCTCCTGATGCAAGCAGCACTTTTTTCTTTGATCTGCTCCTTGGCCTACTTGTCTGTCTTGTTTTCAGGGAGAGAAAGTGAGCTGTAAACAAGCTTTGTTTTCTTTGTTATCTGTTGGGGCCATAATTAGCTCCTCTTAATTTTTCATCCTTTTTGCTCTAAATTACTATGGGTCTATAAAACTCTCATAGATTATTTTCTACGTGACACATTAATTTATCTTGTGAACGGCCATGCAGTTCTTACAATAACTAGTAGGCAAAATATAGTTTATTTCCTGTAATTATGTGGAGCTTCCACACAGCCTCTGGGAAGAAGATTTTTATTTAATAGAATAGGATATGTTTGTTTATTTTAAAACCACAAAGATTTCAGTGGCATTATGGGCATATTCTCTTTTCTTAAACTAGATAAAATGATGGTGTCAGTTCATGCATTGAGATAAATGGAACTAAACGTGACAACTTTGCTTGTGATAGTCAAACACAGGCATTAATAGGCTACTTTTACTATAGACTTGATTATAACGTTAAAAAAATCCAATTTGAGTAAAATCAGATTACTGTATTGCAAGTATTATTGTTACTAGTTAGTGATAATCACAGCCTGTGAGACAAAAGCATGTTCAGCCTCCCTGGATTTCCTCTGGGGCTGTGGTTAACCAACCTTCCAGCACAGTCAGTGCTCCTCTTGTGTCTGTGTCTCCAAGGGAGCATTTCCAATTGATCTGTATCAGGGGGATGTTGCAGTTCTGCTTCCTCACCCCAGCCAGCACCAGCAGGTTGCACAAAAAATGAAGCAGCTGAAAACTAAGTCGTTTTTCATGATAAAACTATTTATGGCTGTCTCAGTTCTCTCAAGTGGATTGCTGTGTGTTTGCAGAAGCATCAAGGCTGCCACATGGGAAAAGGCAGGCTTGCAGGGCTGGAGTGCTGCACCAGTTCAGGCAGCTGTGGAACTACATCCTGACAGCGCCCAATGCAAAATTGCAGCCATTCTTAGCTCCTGCATACTTTTTAGCATAAACCCCAGTGGCAGTAAGACGAAAAAAAAAAAAAAATCCTGTTTCTAAAGAAAAATTCACTAAGTTGAAAGTAATGCTGCAGTCTTCATGATGGCAATGTTTAATGTACTATAAAAGAGAAAAAAAAGGAAAATTATCTAACTATTCGTCATTCCACAGGACTTGCACACTCTTGAACAGCTCTAATTATTTCCCTGAGAAAATACCTCCTTTCAAGAGCTAAGGAGAGATTTAAGGGTGAGTAGGCTGTGATAGGGTGGGAAAGAGGACTGGGAAGCAGGGGAGGAAACAATAGCAGGAACAGTGAGTGAGAAAGAACCACAGACTCATTTAAATTGGAAAAGCCCTCCAAGATCATGGAATCCAACCCTTCCTTCAGCACTGCCAAAGCCACCACTGAAACGTGACCCCAAGTGCCACATCTGCATGTCTTTTAAATCCCTCCAGAGATGCGACTCCACCACTGCCCTGGGCGGCCGGTGCCAGGGCCGGACATTGTTTTCCGTGAAGAATTCCTCCCTGATATCCAGTCTAAACCTTCCCTGGTACAACTGGAGGCTGTTTCCTCTCATCATGTCGCTTGTTCCCTGGGAGCAGAGCCCGACCCCCACCTGGCTGCCCCCTCCTGTCAGGGAGTTGTGAGAGAGCGAGAAGGTCCCCCCCGAGCCTCCTTTTCTCCAGGCTGAGCCGCTCCTCACCAAACTTGTGCTCCAGACCCTGCCCCAGCTCCGCTGCCCTTCTCGGTGTCCTGTAAGCACAGACCGGGCACTTGAGAGCGGGTCACCAAGGGGGACACAAATGAGGGAAGACCCATCGCTGACAGGGAGCAGACAGGAACGGGGCAGACCGGAGGGTTAAACGCCCGAGGAGTGGAGTCAGAAGCAGGCTGGGGAAGGCGAGGGGTGAGGCGCGAACACAGCGGGCGGAGGTGGAGCCCAGCCGGGGCCGTGCCCAGCGGGTGCCGCCGCTCCGGGCGCGGGGAGCGTCTGTATCCAAAGGAGCGGTGCCAAGAGGCTGACCAGGCTCTGCTTCACGGTGCCAACCACGAGGACACGAGGCAGCGGCAGAAGCAGATGCACAAGAAGTTTCACCTGAACACGAGGAAGAACTTCCTTACTGTGCAGTGACGAGCACTGGGACAGACTGCCCAGAGAGGATGTGGAGTGCCCCTCACTGGGGATATCCCAGAACCGTCTGGACGCGGTCCTGTGCCATGTGCGCTGCGCTGGAGCAGGGAGGTTGGGCCAGAAGCCCGCTGGGGGTCCCGAGCCTGACCCGCTCTGTGGCTCTGGGGGGGCCCCGAGCCCCCTCACGCGGGAGCAGGGGCTCCGCCA
>WEIT01013870.1:153635-167345 GCA_013389985.1 Dryoscopus gambensis | reverse complement strand
CGGGCCGCGCCGAGGGAGCGACCGCCGGCGGCCGCCGCAGCCGTGAGGTCCCGTTGCTCGCAGGGGGAAGAAGCGGCAAGACGGAGCAGGGGGGGAAAAAACCTCCGGAGCTGCCCCCGAACAGGAGGAGGAGTCTCGGCGCCAGGCCCAGGCGCGGCACCGGCGGCAGCATGGAGAACTCGCAGCTGTGCAAGCTGTTCATCGGCGGGCTGAACGTGCAGACCACGGAGGCCGGGCTGCGGGAGCACTTCGCGGCCTACGGCACCCTCACCGACTGCGTGGTCGTGCTCAACCCGCAGACCAAGCGCTCCCGATGCTTCGGCTTCGTCACCTACTCGGCGGTGGAGGAGGCGGACGCCGCCATGGCCGCGTCCCCCCACGCGGTGGACGGGAACGCGGTGGAGCTGAAGCGGGCCGTGTCCCGGGAGGACTCGGCCAAGCCCGGCGCTCACGCGAAGGTGAAGAAGCTCTTCGTGGGCGGCCTCAAAGGGGACGTGGGCGAAGGGGACCTGGTGCAGCACTTCAGCCAGTTCGGCCCCGTGGAGAAGGCCGAGATCATCGCCGACAAACAGAGCGGGAAAAAGCGCGGCTTCGGTTTCGTCTACTTCCAGAACCACGACGCCGCCGATAAGGCGGCCGTGGTCAAGTTCCACCCGATCCAGGGCCACCGTGTGGAGGTCAAGAAGGCCGTGCCTAAGGAGGACATCCAGGCGGGCGGGGGAGGCGGCGGCTCTTCCAGGCCCTCCCGGGGCGGCAGAGGAGGAGGAAGGGGTCGGGGCGGCGGCGGCTCCGGCAACCGGGATCACAACGGGCTTTCCAAAGGAGGCGGCGGCTACAACAGCTACGGCGGCTACGGCGGGGGAGGAGGCGGCGGGTACGGCTCCTATGGCAGCGGTTCCTACGGAGGCGGCGGCGGAGGGGGAGGCGGCGACTACGGCAACGGGTACGGCGGGTTCGGCAGCTACAGCCAGCACCAGTCCTCCTACGGCCCCATGAAGAGCGGTGGAGGAGGTGGAGGAGGGGGCGGCAACTGGGGGGGCCGCAGTAACAGTGGACCGTACAGAGGAGGCTATGGTGGGGGAGGCTACGGGGGCGGCTCTTTCTGAGCTGGAGCGCCCATACCCATTGGGGGGGGGGCGTGGAGAGCCCTCCCTTCGATACGGGGCAGCTTCTCAGTGGTTTCTCCCCTCATTCGCCGAAGGGCAGCTCCTTTTAAATGCCTCCCTGCTGTGGGAGCGGCTCCTAAATGCCCCCTGAGGGTCGCCTCTGCTGCCTGTGCCACTTCTTTCTTTCTGAAGATGGACTGGGCCCCACATACACATATTTTGTGTTACAGTCATTGATGGACTCTATTTTTTTATTATTACTTGGACCTTGGTCGTTTTTATACTAGCAACGAAAAATGTCTTGTTTTAATTTGTTTTTTGAGGGGTGCGGGGTGGGAAGTGTCTTGCTGATCTGGAGTAAAAACTGGGGAGGGTTAGGGGGGAATTTCCTTTGTTGTAAGGACTCGATACCTGGATACTACGTTTTTTTCTACAAAAGCTACTCGGATCCCATGACTGACTTTTAACATTTCTGTAAAGGAGGAAAAATGGTTTTTACGTTTTTTATTTTTTAAATAAATCATTGTGTTCATTGACCTTTACACGTCTAATTTTTTTTCCTAGGATCAATTTCGTACGGTTTTAAGGCTTTTCTCGGTTTGAAGCAAGTGTTCCTCTGCTTTAAAATCTGTGTACTTAGAGTAGTAAATATTTTGTTGTCAGTAAAGGTCCTAACTGACTTTTTTGCTAGTGGCTTTCAAACACTTGACAGAGAAATTTTTGAAGTACTAATCCGTGGATGTGGTCTGTTTTTTAAATACTCATTCTCACTTTGGCAGTTTGTGTGCATCCACCATCTTGTAGTAGGCAGTTTGACGTGCTGACGTGGTTGGTCAGTTTTTTCTATAGGACTTTTCCATCAACGTATGTACTGTGTAGTTTTGAAGAAATAGTTTGTGTTAAGCATGTGCTTCATTCATATAAAATGTTCAGAATTTCTTATTGCTTAGTTTTCAAGTCCTCGGTTTGTCTGTGTGTGATTCCTTCCAGGAGAGGGTCGACATTTACCCCTTCTATTAAAGGCATACTTGTTTTCCTAGCCCCGGGTTAAGAGACTTCACTCTGAACTATTGTCCTTCCTTAAAGTTCCCCGAGAACTCTCACAGCTCCATCTACCGTCAGGATGGCAGCCCCGTGCTGTGGGCTTCCTTATAACAGGAGTAAAACTGATTTGCTAACAATTGTACCAGACTTGGAAAAGTTATTTTATGCCACTAGATGACTGGTGTAGAATGCAGTGACATCTGCGAGTGAATACGGATGGGGTCCCTGATTACTGATGGGGGAGGGGGGAAGGAATGGATTTGCAATACCTGCCTCAGCACATAATTTAAAAAACAATAATTCCAGTTGCCCATATTTCAGAAAGTGGTGATCTAAACTGTGGGCAAAGAGCTCTGAGAACTGAGCCAGCAAGTGTACCAGTAACGTAGGTGCCAGTTGTAAAGCAAAGATATCTGTGTAGTCTGCTTGATTAAACAGTGTATATTTGTAGCCCTTTCACGCACTAGAATTAAAGTTTGTTGTTTATTAAAAAGCATAATGTCTTAGGGGAAAACTGCCTTCCTGCATAGAAATATAGAATAGCAACGTTTATGGGTTTATGGATATTAAATAAAAGATTTGAATTCCTTATATGCTTGAGTGAGAGTATATATGATGTGGGGCATGGATTTTAAAAGTACAGAGTTATTTTGACTTCAGGTTTCTAAGCTCTTAGAATGCTGATGTTTCACGGGACTGCATCATAAAAGCTGCTTTTTGCTTTGCTCCAATATGCAATGTATTAGGCATATAATTCCCACTGATTCCAGTGAAAAGTTAAATGTGTAGGGCTTGGTGCTTCTGGGCTGAAGGATTTTGCATGAAATTTCAATGTATAGGTACTATTTGGTATCAATCTAACCTGATGATGATTTAAATTGAAATGAGCTTTGTTGCTGTTAGAAGTAAAACTGCATCAACTTAATTAAACAGGACAACATTTTGGTATCATCAGGATTTAAACTAAGAGCTGAGTGTCCTTGATTGTGGTAATTTATGGCTCTTGTAGTGAGACTGGTTCTCTTTGGCTTAGCTGAGCCTTTATAAATAGGTTCCGAATAACTTGCTGTTTGCAATTAAATTGTAATTTTTCTATCTCAAAAGCCTGTTAGTCATTGTTGTGCACCAGCACCACGCATACGTTGTTGTAAGTCAAATTTCAGAGTTTGAGTTTGTAAAACACTGCAAGTGCCAGCTCTTGTTCTTGCACAGTTTCAGGTGGTTTTATTTCAGCTCACTGGGCTTGAAGTCTTTTTCTGTACCTCTGCACTTTCCAACCATGTTGGACAGTCATCCTTGAACTTCATTTGAACCACAGTTTTCCTGGTTTTAGCTGAAACGAGCTGCAGAGTTCTAGGTTGTGTGTTAGTTTGGGTGTATGATTTAGTCCCTTGCAGCGGTGAGTTGCCTTAATGTTACTAAGGGACAGCCTGGTTTGCAGAGAAATGGTTAAATTCACTTTTGTGATGTGTCTTGTCATTTGACTTGGGAAGCTAAAGGTTTGTGCACCAACTGTTGCTTTATGGTATTTTCATGTTACGTGCTGTGACAGAGTTTGTTGAACTAGAAACGAGTAGGTTTTAAAGAAGTGACTTTGTGTGTGAAATCTGATGGTTTGGGAACTGCTGTGCTGAAATGTGCTGTTCCCTGTGTGCAATAGTCCTTGTGGGACTAATGTCTGCTAAAACAAAGAGCTGATCCCAGAAAAACTGCACGGGTATTAGGGCGTCGGCAGCCTAGTGTCTCCCTCAAAAGACTGTCCCTGTTGAACAGTGTTCTCTGGCGGCTTGCGGAGGTGGCGCTCGCTCTCCTCTGACCTCTGGTCCCTGGGGAACAAGAACTTGTGACCCTGCAGGTGACACTGGAGGACTGTGTAAGTGCTGGTCAGCTGAAGGGCAGCAATGCTAGGCTGTGCCATGGAATATAGAAGAGTGCAGATCTGTGTTGGTGGCATTAAAGACACAGTGACTTAAAGACTCTCTTGGAATATAAACCTGCTTCTAGTACAGTTCCTAGTAATAAGAGATTTGTTGGTAAATCTTTGCTTATGTGTTTAATGGTATTTAATGATTTTCTGACCCCTGGGTGGATTTGTCTGCATAGAGGTGCATAGGAAGAACTGAGATGAAATAAGGTGTATAGCTGGCATGTAAATAAGTTTGTGACTTCACAGTTGCTTTAGGAAGGTCACAAAGATAGAAATATAGTAACTTTACTGTTCCTTAGTTTCTAGTTGAGTTCTGAAATTCTTATGTCTAAAATTATCTCAATAATTTAATGGCCTTCTGTTCAGGACCAAATGCTGGATTGTGTTGGTGTCACCTGTGAGAAAATAAGAGCAATTAGTTTGCTTTCAGCATTTAATAAAGTAAAAGTGTGGTAGTTTTCCTAAACACAGATGTTCTTTTATTTTTGTAATCTGCATGACCAAAATGGAATTCCCAAAGCCAAACTTCTCAAACTACAGTGTCACTGAACTCCGTGTGTTGTGATGTACATACAGTTTTTTAATAGTAATGAGTGTTCATGTCTACTCTATAATTTGTTCTTGACTTGTACATTTTATTTGGCTAATAAAACTAGCCTAACTTACACTTTTATAATACTGACTACTACTGCATTAAAAAGAAACATGCTAAACACCTGTATATGTAGTCCAGTGATACTTTCACAAGTCTGTGGAAGTACCTCCCATGCACTTGTTTTAACATTAGGTGCTGAAAAGGTGGTTTTAGAACAGTGGTAACAGCTCAAACAGCTTTGATGGCCATAAATCTCTGTGGGTCACTGATGGTGTGACACACTTGCAAAATAAAAGCTGTTTTTCCCTGCAGGCTTCAGTAGTGTAACTCGGGTGGACAATCCTTGCCCTCCAGAACTGGGCAAGCTTTTGGGTTTATGTTGTCTGTGGCAAGAGTTGCAGTGCAGCTGTGGTCCGGGCTCCAGTACTGGCTCTGGGAGTCCCAGCCCTGCTCCCAGGAGCTCAGCCCTGCGGGGAGATGGGGGCGTGCACAGCTAGGCACTGACGGGAGGTGTGCCTGAGCTCTACCAGATACTTTGCACATACGAGCTTAACGACCTGTGAAGCAGAAATGCTTAAAATGGCTAAAAATTTAAAGTTCTCAAATGCCTTATGGTGACCTTCCCCCCTCCTCCCCCAGCTTAGATCCCTGTAAAGCAAATTTTGCTTTCACTTAGCATTGAAAGATCTAATTGGATAGTATAGGTCAGAAAACTGATTTATTATCCTGCCTTGTCAGCTGATATTACTGTCCCAACATGGCATTCCCACTGCTGCCAGAAAGAGTCTGAGCTGGAGTGATGCTGAGGACCTCAACCTCCCATTCAAGTGTGAAACGAGAGCAGCTTCCTTTTTCTGTATAACTCAGAATGTTTATTCTAAAGTAAAAAAGATTGACTTAAATCATTATATTGTTAATTAATCGCTAAAAAATAGCCTGAAGGACCCCCTCTGATGTCCACACAGTGACCAACACCTGGTGTGTGTTGTGAGAATGGGGTTTTCCTCCTACAGTCTGTGGGATGGTTAGGTTTCTGATAGAAGGCACCTTATCCAAGCCTTTAGATAGGATTGTTAGACTGGTTGTAGCCACTATCGATTAGTGTTTATCATGTAATCAACGGTTTATACCACATTTATGTGATTTACATCGTTGCAGACCTTTTACTTTCTGAGCTATTTGGAAGAAGGCATTTTCAGTGGTTTTCAAACTGTGGGTAATGCCTTGGATTAATATTAGGTGATGAAAAGTGTAACACCCAATTTTCAGTCTTTCACACTAGCCAGAGGTGTGGTTTTCAAAACAATGGGTTATTTAACATGTTTTGCATAACTGGTTCTGTGATCTGGTGTATGTGTCCCTTAAAGATGAGTTTTCTGCTTGTTATTTTTGTATTTCTTAATGAATAAAACAGTTGCATCCCTGCTGCACTCGAAAATGTATTTCACAATGCAAGCACACCACAAGGAGTTCTGAGCCAGCCTGAACAAGTGCTATTTGCTTTTGTTGATGGGAGTTTTTTAGGTCTCCTGTTGAAGCATTACTGCGCTATTATTTCTGGTATGTGCATGCATACGTTCACACAGATGTTAACTCTACTTCCACTTACCTTTAATGAGTATTTTTTTTGTGCTGTAATGTAAGCATTACTGTTGATGAGTGTCAGATGTGTATTTCTTATTACAAGATGAAAGTCTTCCTGCTATGTATGTTTCCTTAGGAATTTTGTGTTATTTACCTATATACCAGGACTTGTAAAGGGGCTGAGGGAGTTGGGCACTTTTCTCATTGTTGATCGGTTTGACAAATCCTACTCTTTTTACCTTCTCTGCTCCCAGAACTCTCATCAATTTCTATGATATATAAATGGTCAGAAATAGTCACTTTTGAACTGATGCCTCTTGTTCAAATGATTATCAGAGTGTTTTAATCCTATAAACCCTATATTCTCCTTAAAAACTTCTCTCTGGGAAAATGGGTAGTGGGAACTCTGAAAGAACAATGGCTGTAAAGCTGTAGTTCACTGTAGAAGAGAGACATTCTTCAGATTTTTCTGTTTCTTGTGGTTCTATCTCCTGAATAGACTGAACAGTTAAAAAGATGGTACAGTTCAGGTCTAGGCCATAGCAAAAGAAAAAAACCAGCCAGCATAAAAATTAAGTCAAGTACTGTTCTCTGTCCGTGGTTCAGCCTTTGCCAGTAAGAGTTCTAACCTTAAGCTGCAACAGCATTTTAAAGTATGTTCTGAGTGTGGTTAATCTTGGTGTAGCTTTTTCTTTGCTAAAAGCCTTTTAGGCAAAGCTGCAATGTTGCCTGTTGCTGTTACAGTAAACGTCGGGCATGGAGCGCTGGCTATTCTCAGATTGTCAGCCATCCAAGGAAGCAAAGCTCCTTAACTTGGAAAACTAGATGTCAAGCCCAGGCAGACTAATAATGCCGTCTGTCTGAGGCATCTGGATATTAACCCTCTTAGCATGATGCTAACGGTTTCATTCCCAAATTCTTTTTGCAGATGGAAAATAAATAGATTTGAAAGAAAAGCTCTTTTCAAAAAGAATTTTAAAAATTGGACTATGTTAAGCTATGTACCATTTTGGTGCATATTATATTCATTAAACCACTATAAATACCTCTTTTCATGACTAATGCAGTGAGGAATCTATGCCAATTTAGAAAGGAATTACATTTCTGGCTGGAAATGTGTCAAGATGCACATTTGCTCACCACCATCAAAGTACCAATCACTGATTAACATTGCAGAAAAATTCCTTAGAAGTAAAACAAGCTGACGAATCTGAAAGTACATCATTTGTTCAAATGCTACTTTGTACCATGGAATTGCCAATTGGTTTGTCTCACAGAAGCCCTGTTCTCCTGGGAATGCTGTTTGAATTTAAAGACATGCAAAGTCACACATCAGAAAACACACTGTTAGTCTGTAATCTAGTCAATATAAAAGACTAATATCATCTCAGTCTCTTCTGTCATTTCTGTAATTTTTGTTGCTTTCTGTAGCTTTACAATGGACTTTCCCTCTTGTAAGAAAATTTGCTTTCCAGAAAACCCTGGGGGGAAGGAAGCATGAGTGTAGTCACTGCAGGCACTGGTTGGGAAGAAGAAAGTTCAGGAGTATTGAATCTGTTTCCAGCACAGACAGATCAAAGCAGTGCTAGGTAAAATGCACGAGTAGTTTGGGACTGGAGATTCATGTGCTTTTTGCTTTTTCTCTGTGGATCAATAATCTTGTTTTCTTTACTGTACACTAATCCAGCTCCAGTGGGAAGCCTCCCTTTCCAACCGCACACTCGGATGAACAAATTGCAGCATGGGCAGGGCATGGCCCTGGGGGGAGGCTGTGCTTACCTTGTTATTGTATACAAGTACAGCACTAGCAGCTGTGTTTTGAAATAGTTTACTCCAATTTCATCCTCCAGCTCCCCTCCCTCCTCAGAAGGGATGTCATCTGGTTTTGGGCTCACTGGCTGTTCCTGGGCTGGGTCGCAGCATTGTGAAAGATTCCTGATGCTAAATTCCCAATTCTCTCCTTGTGCTTATTTAGTACCTCTTCAGGTTTTAGTAATCTTTAAGTTTACTGGCTAGCAAATTTGGCCGAAGTCCTTCACTGAGATTTCATTTGGACTTGTTTGTTTTCTTTCCACCACTGCTGTAATAATGATGCTCTGTTTATTGGAGAGAGCTCCTTTGAGTCCTCATTGCAAGCTCAGGACTTCTCCCCTGAGGTCACTACTGGACTGCAGGATGTTTGGAGTTGTCATTGCTAATGCCTCTTGCACAGGGTGGTTAGCAACTCCATTCTGCAAGAGTATTGCCAGCTTTCTACTGTTACTTTCATGGAGATGTATCCTCCTGAAAAAGTGAGATCCCCAGGAGCACAAGGAGCTCCAGCCCTTGCAGGCAATGTGCCTTTTCCTTTAGGCCCATCCATCCATCCATCCATCCATCCATCCATCCATCCATCCATCCATTACTTTCTGCAGTCTTAAATGCAGGCAAATTATTTTTTCTCAAATGACATAATTTAGATGTTGTTATGGGAATTTTCTTTTACTCACTGAGCATCAGTTAAAATCTCAATTTCCTCTCTGTGGTCTCAATTTTACTTTTAGTTCTTTGAGGTATGAGCTTGGTGATGAATCAGCACCACATGTTTTGGAAATGTTACGATGGCTTTGTGTGTAGGTGGTGGCAACAGGGAGCTCTTGTTTTCGATATTTTGGGGAGTCAGATGAGAGAGAGTTGAGAAACAGCACCTTCAAAAGGAAGAGCTGGACTTGTTTTATTACTGGAGCTGCTCTATGCCGAAAGTGTGGCAACAAGCTGATGCCACACACTAACGCCTCTTTAAAGTGTGTTTTTCTTCTCCTTTGCAGGGTGCCCTTCTGTGTGAATGAGAGGATGGGAAGGCTGAGCCCTGAAAAGCACACACAAAAGTCCAGTAAGTGAACAGAAACCCAAGCTGAGCCCCTGACATACAGTTCCCACTCTGAATATGCTATGGAATATTGAACAGAAAAAAAGTTTGCCCAGAAAATACCAGGCAGGATGATGAAGGACAGTCTGTTACCTGTGAGGAATATGCTGGTGAGACAGGTTTTTCTGTTCTGGTCAAATAATGTGCCTGCAGAAACAATCCTGTCTAAATTTTTGTGTATGGCATCTGTGGCATTCACTCATTTGTGTTGATGTTGCAGCGCATTGTGTTACAATATGAGGGTGGTGGGCTGTGTTTCTTGGCTTTTGCAAAGAGCAAGAAATGAAATGTTTAAAAAAAATCCAAGAAGAGAGCAAGACAGTGAGTGTACATGGAATATGAGTAAAGAGACTTGGGTTATGGTGTTCAGATCCTGAATGGGAATGGCTTTGTTTATGCTGTTCTCTCTGAGTTATAGCACACAAATATTAATTAAGCCATCCATCTTTATGAAGCATATGGATAATTTCCCCTTATTACAGAAGGTAGTAGTGGAAGCATTAAGGGTTGTATTATAAAGATGAAGAATCACATTAAAATTATATCTCATTAGAAAAATTTTGGTAAAAAATTGCCACTTTGTGGTCCATAGCCTAAACTTTTTCTCAAGTTTGGTCTTTTTCTCGCGTGTAGCAGGAACTGTACACTCAGTAGATGCAGACTCTAAGGAGGCAGAGGGACTTGGTAGCATTTAGGCAACAGAACACTGGCCTTTGCCTTTGTTCCAGTGCCCACAAGAGTTGTTTTTACAGCTTCCTGATTTTTTTTTCCTTTTGAGCACTAAATTCTAAACAATAAAATCTATCTGAAAATCTTCCTGCAAATTTCTGATAAATATGTAATATGACTGCAGGGCAGGAAGTGTGTGCCTCTGACATAGGTGGCTGCGGGTGACATCCGTGGCTTATGCTCAAGGAAAGAGTCCAAAGAGCAGTAGGAAGAACATTTTCAGCTGGTGGGTAACTGCTGTGTAGGGTGAGCAATAGAATAGCTGATGCCCAAGAAATCACAGCTGGGAGGTGAAGATGGTCAGGGGTGGTTGTTCTAAAGGTGGAAATGTTATTATGAAATTGTTGGAACAAACCCACTATTTCGATAGGAACTGTGATTTATACAACAGGAAAAGGAGAACTGTGTTGTAAAGCTGAATTGTGCTGGCACGCACAAGCAGCAGCAGGGAGTGGGATGAGTGCCAGCAGAGGGCAACAGCCCGGAGCGCCGCTGGGGCTGCTGGTGGCTCCTGCAGCATCTCGGCCCGGAGAGCGGATCCGGGGGCAGTGCTGGGGTGGGCGCTCCAGCCCCTGCTCTACGAATCACGGGCTTTAGAAAACAGTGCTCCCGTGGGAGTCTCTTACTGCTACACCTGCCAGACCATCCCTGATTCTAGCTCCTTACTTAGGAGGTCTCCTGGAGCATCCTTTTGAGCCTTGTGATAACTTGGATTCCTGTGAGCTGTTGTAGTAGGCAAATTTTAGCTGCTCTTTTTGTTTTGTTACTGAATTCTAGCAGTGGCTGGGCAGCAGATGCCCTCGGGACTTCTCTGCTGAGGCACCTCGACCTCCAGGTCCCTTGGGAGCCAGGGCAGTACCCGAGTACCACCTCCAAGTGACTGCAATTAACTGCAAGGCGGCTAGTGCAGCAGATACCTTCTATATTGCTTTTCTTGTATTCATGCCCGAAGTGAACCTCTTCCAAGAAAACATATGATCTAAATACAGTTCTGTCTAAATGAGTATTTACTTAATTAGGATGGCAAAATAAGTTTAGTTGGAAGGGACTTCTGGAGATAATCTGGTTCAAAGAACGCTCAAAGCAGGACCAGCTTCAGGGTGAGATCAGTTTGGTCACTCAGATGTAAATATATATACTTAATAAATGCATTAATAAAAAGAAACCTTTATGTTTATATATATCAACATATATATTTATCTAAGTATCTGTATCTCTAAGAAAACCAGAATGAAAAATAATTTACGCTGAGAAGGTGCAGCCTTGGAAGCTTCCATGAATGCAGTGTTTTATGTACATCTTTCCCAACTCTTCAGTGCTAAAACCATAGATTTTTAAAGAAAGTTGATTAATAATTTCATGGAGGGGATTATGCAGCTAAGCAGGAGAGCTGCTAAAGATAGGAAATTGCTTACGATATGTATCTCTGGAGCCTGTATATTGGTATATACCTGGAAACAGGTGTGTACAGGGGAGTGAAGTGTTCCCAAATTGCTATTTGTACTGTATTCAGGATGGATGATCCAGTGATTCAGGGCTCTTGCAGTTTGCCTTGCAGAGCTAGGAAGGATTTTTCCCAATTTGGTGCAATTTGCTTTCTGTTGGGTTTTTGGGAGGTGAAGTAACTCTTTCAGGCTTCTGCAGAGGCTGTGGAGATTGACAGGGTGTTGTCTGAGTGCACTGGGGCTCTTCACAAAATTAAATTCTCATAAGCACTCAGTGTCCTTTCCTTATAACCTCAGGGTTAAACCAGCTGCTGGATTTTGGGCCAGGAGAGGGTTTTGGATCAGATTGGTAGGCACTGTTTTATTCCCTATTTTGTGCCACTTTTACTGAAGAAATTCCTTGCTGCTGTGGAGGCACTGGCAATGATTTGCTCTCTCATTTCTCTGTGGCACCATGGAACTGGGGGAATTTGGTCTTTCACTGTAGATCTGAAGATTGTCACAGGAATCTGGAAAGCTTTTGGTAGGCTGAGGGATGGTGGGACTGGCTGGAACAGGGGGACCTGGGGACCTTTCTACCCTGAGCATTGCTTATATGGTTGTCAGTGATAAAAGGTAGTTTAGATGTAGGAGGAATTTTTGACTACTTGAGACTAGGAATTTTCGAAAGAGGCTGGAAAAATTCCACCCATCAGGGGTCACTAATTCCTTTTAGCTGAATGCTTTTTCAAGATACCAGTCTTTGCACTTAAAAACAAACAAGAAATTTTTGTCTTGGGGTTGTTACCCAGTCACGATTATTTTGCAAGGCTCCTGTAAAGATAATCTCTGATTACTGGAACATGCTTTTGTCCCGCTCCAGCAAGGAGTATTCACTGGTTTGCTCTTGTCTGTCACTGGGATTTACCTTTCTGTGGTTGCTGTCAGGATTTGTAGCATCCAGTGGTACACAAGCCTGTGGTCCAAAGCACATAAAAAGGTGTTGCTGGTTTGGTTCAGTTTAGGTGCTTAGCTCCCAGGCTGACTGGAGTGAGATGTAAATTTTAATGGTGAAAGCTTAATATTTTGTTATTGAAAAACTATGTGTTAATAAAAATACACAGGGACTTTGCAGCAATTTCAGGACTTGCTCTTGTATCTGGACTTTTTGTGATTACTGAAGTATTTACTTAATGGAAACAAGCTCTAGCCCTCATTTCTGAGATAAATTCTACTATTTTTATATAATTCCTTTTTCTCTGGTTTGAGCTTGTGTCTTGCAGGTTTGCATGGTGTGTATCAACAGTGTAAGACCGGACACAGGGAAAGTACTTGAGGATCTCAATGTTTTAAACTGATAGTGTAACAGGATTCTCTAAGGAAAATGAAGGAATTTTGCCTGAATTCTGTGAGGTTTGACTTCATGGCTTTATCTGTATTTCTTCTGTTTAGGGGTAGGCTCCCAAATGGTGTTTAAATAGCAGGACTCTCCACCCCCACGTGTCTTTGATAAAGGACTTTAAGTTTCAGGTGTGTTAAGTTTTCTTATCTGAAGAATAAGGGTGATGAGTAGTGAAGATTCTCAACAAGCTTTTGAAACCCTCCTGTGGAAGGTACAATAGCGTCTATTCAATCATCATTGCTGGTACATTTTAAAAAGATGTATGAAACTTGGGCTGAGGACATGGCTTGAAGAGAAACATACAAGAGTGAGGTCATTTTATTTGCAAAAGAGATTAAATGGCATCTTCCAACAGAAATCTCTTGATACTTCTAGTTATCTCTTCCTATTGCACAAGAACATGTTGTGAATGGATGAGTAATGAAGATGGCAAATATTTCTTGTCTTTAATACAATTAACCTCTTAGGCCTCCCTGGTGCAGAATACAACTGAAAAATTCTTTTAATAAAATGAGGGGGGAAAAAGATTTGTGTAAAAGTCTGTGCACTTGTATCAATTGGAATAAAAATGACAAATGTAATTTAGTTCAGTGCTTTAGGCTAAATAGCATCTGCAGTTGAGAAGGACCCATATTGCCTATACAGGGTGTATTTGGCCTGATAGACTGCATACGGGTCAGGAAGGTTTATATAAATTGGAGAATTGGAGGCCAGATCCTGCTTTCTGCGGTGGGAGTGAGGAGACTTAGGAGGGCTTGGACCCTCTCCTTCCTCACCATCACCACTCCTCTCCTGCTCTGCCCTGTGCACGGGCTCGACCTCGGGACTGGGGATGTTCAGCCACTGAAACTTTTGTCCAGCCCGTAGATGGCAGGGATGGAAGCAGTTTTGGGCCACTCGGCCCCTCCGCCAGCTCCCCGGAGTACAGCTCCCCGGCAGCGGCAGTGCCGTCCGGCGGGCGGGCGGAGGGCGCGGTGCCCGGGGGCCGGGA